>MJUU01064064.1:0-88959 GCA_002080025.1 Modiolus philippinarum
AATATAAAACTAGTGTCCCTGGTATTGGAAATGAAATTATTACAAAAAGCATTATTACAATAAACGTTGATTGCGTCTCAACCGTTTTTGTAATAAACAACCTATTTTGTAATAATTGTTTATACTATGTAATTTTTGTAATAATTGTTTATACTATGTAATTGTAATGGTCCATCAATGTTATTGATGAAAACTAGAAAGAGAGGTTTTGCCTAGTATATATCGAATACTTGTTCCCTTGCTTTAGTTGTATACTTCTATTGATGAATAATATAAAACTAGTGTCCCTGGTATTGGAAATGAAATTATTATAAAAAGCGTTATTACAGAAAAAATATATATGAATCAATAATAAGTGAAACACAAAGACACAAAGACATCATATTAATAAGGCACAGAGAAGAAAAAAATGATACCCATATGAAGTAGTACAACATAGACATCTTCAAGATGTAGAACAACAATAAAAGCGTTGTTCCATTGCTGTGTTTTACCATGTATTTGTAGAGATTTTGTCTCATTTGCATTTACTCCATATCCCTTCATTGTTAATGATAAATAAAGATATTTCAAAACGCATTATTTCAAAAAAAGCTTACTAAATAACAAAATACCGAAGTTACTGTTAAAAGATTTCAATGCTTAATTTGTCTTCTGTTCTTGCTGAAAAGTGTAAAACTAGCAAAAAACACTGTATCACTAGAATGGTAAAATAAGTTGAAGAAGAGCTGTCGGTTCAAAAACAAAACAAAAATAATCTTGAAACAATGGAAACACCAAAAATCTAAAGACATCACTTTATTGAGGGAGAGAAAAAAAATGAATACGCACATACATCTGAACAACACTGACATGCTAAATCAAGTTATTGCAAAAACGTTAATGGGGGAAAAAATAGAGATTTATGTATGAATAATGTAAAAGTAGTTGAAAAACTGTCTTTCTGATATAGTAAGAATATAGTTATTACAAAAAAAAACATTTAAAAAAATGGTTGAATGAGAAAGTACGGTTTTTTATAACAAACAACCGTTTTTGTAATATTTATTTTCACAATGGAATTTTAATGTTTCAATGTTTTAGTTTTCTTCATATGTAAATGGAAAATGAAAAACTAGTAGAAACAATAATAGAATTCCTGGGTCCCCCGTCGCTCATGCAATATACTAGTATACTGTATATGAAATAGCAATATTTTCAAACATTCAGGGCAGTTCTAAAATTAAATATGTGGGGATACAAAGAGTATCAGTCACAGCAGATCTTTGAACTTGACCAAAGTATTAGTCATATTAACATTTGGTATAAATTTCATGAGAATCCGTCAAAATTTGTAGGCATTAGAGCGCTTACAAGGTTAATTTTTGGATAAAACAGTGTCATTATTTTTGTCAAAGACCCATAACTCTGTTGAAAAGTATCGACCGAAACTGATCTTCGGACTCAACCAAGGTATCAGTGGTATAAACATTTGGTATAAATTTTATGAAAATCCATTGAAATTTGTAGGCCTGAGAGCGCTTACAAGGTCAATTTTTGGATAAAACAGAGTCATAAGTTTCGTCAAAGTCCCATAACTCCGTCAAAAAGTATCCACTGAGGCTGATGTTCTATCTTGACCAAGGTTTTAGTAGTATAAACATTTGGTATAAATTTCATGAGAATCCGTCAAAATTTGTAGCCATGAGAGCACTTACAAGGTCAATTTTTGGCTAAAATGGTGTCGTTATTTTGGTCAAAGTCCCATAACTCCGTCAAAAAGTATCGACCAAGGCTGATTTTCGAACTTGACCAAGGTATCAGTAGTATAAACATTTGGTATAAATTTCATGAAAATCTGTTATAATTTGTAGGTACGAGAGCGCTTACAAGGTCAATTTTTGGCTAAAACGGTGTCGTTATTTTAGTGAAAGTCCCATAACTCCCTAAAAAAATATTGATTAATGCTGATTTTCGAGCTTGACCAAGGCATTAGTAGTATAAACATTTGGTATAAATTTCATGAAAATTCGTCAACATTGGTAGGCATGAGGGCGCTTACAAGGTCAATTTTTTGATAAAACAGAGTTATGATTTCAGTCAAAGTCCCATAACTCCGTCAAAAAGTATCGAACAAGACCGATTTTCGAACTTGACCAAGGTATTAGTGATATAAACATTTGGTATACATTTCATGAAAATCTGTTATAATTTGTAGGCACGAGAGCGCTTACAAGAAAGCTTTTACAGACAAACTTTTGATACTTGTTCAAATATAAAAGGAAAATAAAAATTTATAATTGTATCAGGATTCAAAAAGAAAGTGAGAACGGAACCGTCAATCAAAAGAACGAACAATCCATGGACAATGGCAACATCGGACACCACTTAAGTACGGGACAAAAAAGAAAAATGAAGACACACATACAGATGAACAACACGGACCCAATAAAAACCATGGGTGAGATCAGGTGTACCGGTAGAGTAAGCATCTCCTGCTTCTTATAAGACACCCGCCGTGTTCAGTGAACATGTCAAATCCGATAGTAAAGTCAAATCCGATAGAGGAAAAACAAACTTTAGTTGCAGAGGGAAAGATATGTAGTCATCTGGGAAACAGATATCCCATAGCGATCCACAAGATCGTGATGTCGACCGTAAAACTTCTGTAGTGATGACTTTAAGTTTTTGGTAACGTACCCTATTTGTAAGCAAGTGAGCTCTATCAAGGAAGTCAATGTAATGACCACAAGCCCTTGAGTAGCGAATGAGTTGTGAGATGTAAACTCCATATGCTGGTGCTTTTGGAATGTTGCTACAAAGAAAAGGGAATACACCAAAACTGGAAACCAATATTTTGAAATCTGTCAACGCAAATCTTTGCTCTACTAGAAACAATTTATGATAGTAAGGTTGCTTGGTAGAATTCCAAAAATAAGTGGTCTATGAGACCTACAGGAAATAACCAAAGTTGGAAGCAAATACTTTTGAAATCAAATTGATAAAAACAAACGCTTTAGGTATGGTTGTTAGTTAGAATTAAAAAAAATGGTGTTTGGGGCTTTTAGGAAATATATACCAAATTGTCATTTCTTTTTCTTTTTGAATTTTAATTGTTGAAAACGTGTATGTAAGTATGGTTACTAGGCAAAATTCTAAAAGGTAAGTGGTATTTCAGGAAATTTATCAAAATTGCAATAAAAAATTTCTGACATCCAATTGATGAAAATGTTTGTCCTAAAGGAAACAAATGATTAAATTGGTCTTTGAGACGAGACTTTCAGGAAATTTATCATCACATTATTTAAGTTTGGTTGCTAGGTAGAATTCCGAAAAAAAAAAGTGGTCTTTGAGATTTTCAGGAAAAAATATTTTTTGAAACCCAATTGATCAACAAGTTGATCCTAAACTTAACAAATTATTTTAGTACGCTTGCTAGGTAGAATTCCTTAATATCAGTGGTATTTGAGACTTTCAGGAAATTTACCAAAGTTTCACATCCTTTCAGAATCTTAAGTTGTCAGAAATTCGATTTTTTTTATCAAACACTTGTCCAAGTTATCAGAATAGAAGAACATACAAAAATCCAAGAAAATATGTGTCACCGACATTTTCAGGAAATGTACCAAAGTTGGAACTGGAATAAAAAAAAAAAAATCCAAATCTACAGGCTATAAACAACAATTCCGCATGAAAATTGAATCCCATAATCCCTACATTCAAAAACGTAGGAGGATTTTGCGTCATACCCACGTGTTTCAAAATCTACATCTTGGAACTTTGCCTAAATCGACAACTTGGGCCTCTTGTTTTGCACCATGATAAATATACAAAAAATCGGAGAACTTAGTGTACATTTACACACGATATGCAACAATTCTACAATAAAATTAGATCCCTAAATTCAAAAGTGCAGGCGTAGTTCGCGTCACATATAACATGTGTCAAAATCTACAGTTGGGAGCCTCTTGTTTGCATTGAAGCTGGTGAAAACCACTATCAAAAATCCGGAAGCTAATTGCAGTCAGCAGCACATGTGCATCAATTCTATGACAAAAGTAAAACAATAAATTCAAAAATGTAGGAGTAGTCACATCGTTTTGGACTGACGATCAGACGGATGCAAAATCTCTCTTCTGAAAGAACGGGATGAAAAAATTTGTAGAAATAGTTTTGACATACAGCGACACAATTGTTCGAGTCACCGATTTCCCCTCTCGAAAAAAAATTTGAATGAACTGTACAAATATTTGCAGACATACTTTGCCCGATTTTACTTTTTTCTCATTGACCGCTCCCGATATGTGTTGCTTCAATGACATATTTTAGCTGCGATCGATGTTGCTCAACATTTTTATTCTCTTCTTGTAATCCTGGTGCTTTCAGCTGGATACAATGTAACCCTGAGCATTGCCCAACTTGGCACTCCATGGCGGGTGGGGAGCAAGGGAGTGACCTTGATATATTTTTGTCAAGAATACCGCTTAAGTGCACGCTAGGGGCCTTCTTGATCTCGCTTGAGGGGGTGAATATTGTTCACCTCTAGTTGAAGACCTTCAGGCGACATCAAGATGAAGACAGGAATAAAAGCCCTGTCCTCGATAAACTGGAGTTTTCTATGTATCGTGTGCGTTTTTGTCACATGTACATTCACTCCATATCCTTTCATTTTTCCTATTTATATCCTCCTACATCTTTAAATTATTGCTTATTCGTTCTGGCTCTTTGCACTTTTTGCGACTTTTTTTTCTTAAAAAGTAATTTTTTGTGTTTGAAATTCCGTTATTTAAAATTAGACATTGTGAAGAAAATATTTCCCCGTGTCGAGATATATGTTTTTATTTTTCTTAGATATTGTGTATATCTCATGTTTACACTTTGTTTATAATTTTTTTTTCATTTTTGCACATTCTACAAAGTGAGGTTTAAGTCCCCCATCGTAGTTTTGTCCTAAGCTATATTTCATATTACTAATTTTTCGGATTTAGTTTTGTTTTATGCATTTGAAACATTTTTGTAGAATGGAAGGTTTCCTTTGTTTGGATCATTGCCTTCCATATTATTTGATCTTAATGGTGCTAATTAGAGGTTACTCCTTCAAACACGTGTACACTTCGTTTGGAAGTCTAAATAAAAATAAACAAGAGGCTCTCAAGAGCCTGTATCGCTCATCTGGACTATGGCTGACATAGATAAAAGGCATTTCCAATAGGAAAAACAAAACATAAAATTTAGAATACTTTTTTTTTCTAAAATTACAGTATTCTTGTTTGGTTTCCATGGCAACCCAAAGATCCACCATCCATTACAACCCATAACAGAACACTATTCAAAAAAAATTTGGGCAGGGGTTCCCCTTATAATCAAGGTAATACATATTGCTGAAATTAAAACATTCAGACCACAATTCAAATAAAAATTCAAAAATTTGGGCAGAGGTTCCCCTTAAAATCAATAAGGCCAATGTAAAAACTATGTTCCAGATGGTGGCCATTTTGGATGAGGTACAGACCTGCCAGATATATTTTTTGGATTTGATCACCTAAGCACCATTGTTGGACCATTGTGGTTTAGTTTGGTTCTAATTGGACTAGTAGTTTCTGAGAAGAGGATTTTTGAATGTATATTCCATAGGGTCCAATGTTAAAACTATGTTCCCGCTGGCGGCCAACTTGGATGAGGTATGGACCTGCCAGATACCTTTTTAGGAAGGGACCATGTAAGGGTCATTGTGACTAAGTTTGGTTATAATTTGACTGGTAGTTTCTGAGAAGATCTTTGAATGTCTTTTCCATAAGGTCCAATGTCAAAACTATGTTCCAATGGCGGCCATCTTGGATGAGGTACAGACCTGTCGGATACCTTTTTTGGAAGGGACCATCTAAGGACCATTGTGACTAAGTTTGGTTATAATTGGACGAAGAGTTTCTGAGAAGAAGATCTTTGTCTTTCCCATAAGGTCCAATGTTAAAACTATGTTCCCCGCTAGCGGCCATCTTGGATTAGGTACGGACCTGCCGGATACCTTTTTTTTGAAAGGACCATTGTGACTAAGTTTGGTTATAATTGGACTGGTAGTTTCTGAGAAGAAGATCTTTGAATGCCTTTTCCATAGAGTCCAATATGAAAACTATGTTCCCCGCTGGCGGCCATCTTGGCTTAGGTATGGACCTGCCGGATATCTTTTTCAGAAGGAACCATCTAAGGACCATTGTGACTAAGTTTGGTTATAATTGGACTGGTAGTTTCTGAGAAGATCTTTAAATGCCTTTTCCGTAGGGTCCAATTTAAAAACTATGTTCCCCGCTGGCGACCATCTTGGATAAGGTACGGACCTGCCGGATACCTTTTTTGGAAGGGACCATCTAAGGACTATTGTGACTAAGTTTGGTTATAATTGGACTAGTGGTTTATGAGAAGAAGATCTTTGAATGTCTTTTCCATAGGGTCCAATGTTAAAACTATGTTCCCCGCTGGCGGCCATCTTGGATGAGGTACGGACCTGCCGGATACCTTTTTTGGAAGGGACCATCTAAGCACCATTGTGACTAAGTTTGGCTATAATTGGACTGGTAGTTTCTGAGAAGAAGATCTTTGAATGTCTTTCCTATAGGGTCCAATGTTAAAACTATGTTCCCCGCTGGCGGCCATCTTGGATTAGTTACGGACATGCCGGATACCTTTTTAGAAGGGCCATCTAAGGACCATTGTGACTAAGTTTGGTTATAATTGGACAGGTAGTTTCTGAGAAGAAGATCTTTGAATGTCTTTCCCATAGGGTCCAATGTTAAAACTATGTTCCCCGCTGGCGGCCATCTTGGATGAGGTACGGACCTGCCGGATACCTTTTTTGGATGGGACCATCTAAGGACCATTGTGAATAAGTTTGGTTATAATTGGACTGGTGGTTTACGAGAAGATCTTTGAATGTCTTTCCCATAGGGTCCAATGTTAAAACTATGTTCCCCGCTGGCGGCCATCTTGGATGAGGTACGGAAATGCCGGATATCTTTTTTGGAAGGGACCATCTAAGGACCATTGTGACTAAGTTTGGCTATAATTGGACTGGTAGTTTCTGAGAAGAAGATCCTTGAATGTCTTTTCCATAGGGTCCAATGTTAAAACTATGTTCCCCGCTGGCGGCCATCTTGGATTAGTTACGGACATGCCGGATACCTTTTTTAGAAGGGACCATCTAGTGACCATTGTGACTAAGTTTGGTTATAATTGGACAGGTAGTTTCTGAGAAGAAGATCTTTGAATGTCTTTCACATAGGGTCCAATGTTAAAACTATGTTCCCCGGTGGCGGCCATCTTGGATGAGGTACGGACCTGCCGGATACATTTTTTTGAAAGGACCATCTAAGGACCATTGTGACTAAGTTTGGTTATAATTGGACTGGTAGTTTCTGAGAAGAAGATCTTTGAATGCCTTTTCCATAGAGTTCAATATGAAAACTATGTTCCCCGCTGGCGGCCATCTTGGCTTAGGTACGGACCTGCCGGATATCTTTTTCAGAAGGGACCATCTAAGGACCATTGTGACTAAGTTTGGTGATTATTGGACTGGTAGTTTCTGAGAAGAAGATCTTTGAATGTCTTTCCCATAGGGTCCAATGTTAAAACTATGTTCCCCGCTGGCGGCCATCTTGGATTAGGTACGGACCTGCCGGATACATTTTTAAAGGGGACCAGCCAAGGACTATTGTGACCAAGTTTGGTTCCAATTGGCCCAGTGGTTTCAGAGGAGAACTTCTTTGAATGAAAAGTTTACGACAGACGGACGGACAGACGACGGACGGACGGACGGACGGACGGACGGACGGACGACGGACGCCAAGTGATGGCAAAAGCTCACCCTGGCATAGCCAGGTGAGCTAAAAAGTAAAACAAGTCTCCCCAGACTTTGTATGTATGAAGTACAAACAGAAACAGTGGTACTGTATCTTAGTTATGGGATAAATATGTAATTATTAATCTGTACAAATTGCACCAAATGCTTTAGCTACACTTTTTTTTTGCTATAATTCCACCTTAATACACTAACCACTATGCATGTATGCTTGCAATTATATATTTGTTCATGGTACTATAATTATGAATTAGGCTAATTAATAATGAAGGGATATAGAGTAGATAAGACAAGGTCTCAACAAACACATGGTAAAAACAACTAATAGAACCACGCCTTTGTTGTTGTTTTTCATCTTGAAGTCACTATGGGAACCTTTTATTGAAATGAAAAGTTTCACGTTTCGGAATCTTCAAATTGTTGTGAAGAACAAATACAAAAATGTACGTACATTTTTTCAGAGACAAAGATATTTTAACTATATCAGCCTTTTTTTTTATTTTCTATTTTATAAATTTCAAATGTCCAGAGAGAAATGATATAGTGTTCGTAAAATTACAAAAATAGGATAACAGCAAACACCTACAATGGCCAGGAACTACAATCACATGCCACAATTTACAAGCAAACTGCACCAGAAAAACAATAATGAAAACAAGAGACAAACACAAATAACGATAGGAACTCGTAACGTTTTTTGTAATAACTTGAATTATAATATCATAATCATAGTTTGTTCTGCTAATTTTACATTTTTCCTCAATGTAATAAGACAATTGAAGCATTTAACCATGGAAATGTCATAGGAAAAATATTTATTACAAAAACGGTTGTTTATTACAAAAACGGTTGTCACTTCTTCAACGTTTTTTTTTTGCAGTAGCGCTTTTTGTAATAAGTTCATTAACAATACCAGGGAAATAGTTTTTCTACTAGTTTAACATTATTCATCAATATAGGTCGACAATTGAAGTATAAACAACATTGCTTTCATGAGAAACGATTATTTAAAAAATGTCTGTTACCCATTCCACCGCATGTTTTCAGTTATGACCTTTTTGCAAAAACTTCCTTGTTATGTAATAAGTTTTTGCTGCAAAAACAACGGCAGTAGAATACCGAAGGAACAAGGGAAGCAAAGACTACAAAAATCGAAATCCAAAGACATGGCAAAAACGGAAACAGAGAAAAACAAAACAAAGACAAAACAAGGACGTGAGACAGCTGTAATTAATGTACGGAAAAAGAAAGACGACATTAAAAACTAAGGCACTCATAGTGTGAACTCGCATGAAAACCGGGAGTAACATCAGGTGCTCCGGAAGGGTAAGCATGTCCTGCTCCGCTAGCGGCACCCGTCACACTATCAGTGAGTCAATCCAGGGTAGAGTCAAAACCGGTTATGTCAAATCCGTGAAATCTAGCTGAAAATTTCCGTTTTCATTTGGGACACAGACACGTCATATCTGTCAATGATATCATGGTGACGGCCATAAAATTTCTGAAGGGATGAAAGCAACAAAGGCTGAATAAATCCCTGACTAAGCAATTTTTGGGACAGTGCTTTTGCTCTATTAAAAAATCACTGTATAAACTACATGCGTGACAGTAACGAATCAACTGTGAAATGTACACTCCATAGGCTGGAGAGGTAGTTATATTGCTGCTCAGAAAGGGAAAATTCACAATTGGGAATTTAAATCATTACGTTTGTCATATAGCTTAGATTTTAAGCGTCCATCTTCAAAAATCGACACGATGAATTACGGTCTTTTTCTCTTCAATGAGGATGTCCAGAATTCCAACACCTTTACATTACTGTGTTAACAATTTTTCCTAACAATCATTCGTTGTTTATTTAATAACTTGGTCTCGGAGAAAGAGAATCAATTGTTTATATCTTTTGCTTATCTCTTTTTCCTTTTCATACAAACAGAACTGTCGTTTATTACAAAAACGGTCTTTATCGCAAAAACGGTTGTCCCGCATTTAACGGTTTTTGTAATAACGCTTTTTGTAATAATTTGATGCTGGTGGACTGTTAGTCCCCGAGGGTATTCAACAACCCAGTGGCCAGTACTTCGGTGCTGGCCCGAAACCGATTTTATTTGGAAAATTGCAATATCTAAATTTAAGAATATTTTGTTAAAAACTAAGGAGCCTCCCTCTTGCATAGCTATGTCCTTAGCTGATTTTTGGCTTTCCTATTTAGATTCTATTGGTAATTTGTTCTCTATCAGATTTGACACATGTTTCGGTATATGGATTTCCAAATATTTTGATGTTATCTGCACTGAAGAGACATAATTTGTCAAATGCGCATATGCAGAAATAAAATTTACAGTAACCTCGGTATTTTGTTATATATACCATACCAGGAGCTCAGTTTTTCTGATAGGTTTACATTATTCATCAATAAAAGTATACAACTAAAGCAAGGATACATGTGTTTGATAAGGAAAAAAAAATATTACAAAAACGGTTGATACAAAAAAAATATTGCAAATATGGATGAGTATAACAAAAACGGTTGTCACTTTCGTAACGGTTTTTGTAATAACGTTTTTTGTAATAACTTGAATTTTAATATCGTGTTCATACTTTGTTCTGCTAACTACATTTTTCATCAATAAAATAAGACAATTGAAGCATTTAATAATGAAAATTCCATTGGAAAAAGATTTATTACAAAAACGGTTGAGACGCATTCAACGTTTTTTGTAATAACGCTTTTTGTAATAATTTCATTTCCAATACCAGGGACACTAGTTTTATATTATTCATCAATAGAAGTATACAACTAAAGCAAGGGAACAAGTATTCGATACATAAAAAAAAATTATTACAAAAACGGTTGATACGAAAAAAAACAATTATTGCAAAAATGGTAATTATTACAAAAACGGTCACATTCGTAACGGTTTTTTGTAATAACTTGAATTATAGTATCGTGTTCATAGTTTGTTCTGCTAATTTTCAATTTTTCATCACTTATTTAAGACAATTGAAACATTTAATCATAAAAATTTCATAGGAAAAAAATTATTACAAAAACGGTTGTTTATTACAAAAACGGTTGTAACACAGCTTCCATCAAGATCCCTTCCTGTGAGGAGTTTAGCCTAATGATTTCATGTATATACCGGAATACATAATCCGTTTTCATGCAATACTGATTTTAGAAATTTAGAATGTGTTTAGTTAAAATCCAAAAACCCTATCAAAATATCAATGTTAATACCAAAGAAGGCCATAAGTAATGACTTGACGACAATACCGTAATTATAACCCTTATGAATTAGACGATTTAAAGGTTTTATAAGTTTGTTAGGCGAGTTTAAGTATTTTTTACTCTTATGTAAAACATTACCGTAAAATAAGGGATGTGAAATGCCAGCCTTGATTAGATGTTTACAGGTTGCATTGTATTTATGAACTAAGTCTTTATATCGATGATAAAATTTAATAAAGGTTTTAACTAGTTTATGATAACGAAAACCTTGATGTAATAGTTTTTCAGTTATGAAAAGATTCCGTTCATTAAAATCGCAAACTTTATTACATACTCAAGCAAATCGAACAAGTTGAGATATGTAAACACCATATGATGGTGCTAATGGAACATCGCCATCCAGAAATGGATAATTAACTATGGGAAAAGAATAATCGTCCCTTTTTTCATAAAGTACCATTCGTTATATCAAAATTGATGTCTAAGAACGGAAAATGATGATTTTTAGAATTGGCTTTATTGAAAGTAAGTTCTTTGGGGTAGATGTCCTTATAATACGTATTGAAGCCGTCATTATTAAAGTTAAAATATCATCCAAATATCGGAAAGTGTTGTTAAACTTTTCAATCAAATGCTGTTTAGATGGGTCTTTGCTGATGTTGGTCATAAACTGAGATTCGTAGCAGTACAAAAAGAGGTCCGCTTTAAGTGGTGCACAATTGGTACCCATAAGAATTCCTATGACCTGGCGATAAATAAAGTCACCGAAACGAATGAATATATTGTCAAGTAAAAATTCAAGTGCTGAAATCATATCAAAACAAGTCCAACTAATTGAGTTCTTTTGTTTTGTATTACTCAAATGTGTTTGAAAGGAATTAGAACAAATATATTCACAATCGGATTTTTCGAATGCCCATTGAATAAGACGTCTGAATTTTTCCTTTATGAGATTATGTGGTAAGGTAGTACAGAGGGTAGAGAAATCAAAACTTTCAAGGGTTTCGAAAGGGGCATTATAAGCATTCAATTTATCGAGAACTTCCAATGAATTTTTTACACTCCAAAAATGATTGATACCACTGTTTTCATATACTTTGTTACAGAAATTTATAACCAGGTTCTTAAAAGCAGTCAAAGTATTAGTGAGTATAATAGAAACTTTAGTAGTAGAACAGTGACTAGAAGACAAAATGAATCTAGCTTTATATGGCGTTTTGTGGAGTTTAGGAACCCAGTACATAGTTGGAACTGTTTTAGCCTGTAAAGATGTAGCTGTTAGAAAATGTATGTTTGTAATTTCATTTTCCGTTAATTGGGTTAATTGAAAAGTATTTGAAATGGTAATTTCTTTTTGGAGTAGTTCTATATAATGTTTACGACAAACTATAATGATGTTATTAGCAGCCTTATCAGCTGGGACAAAAACGAATTCCTTGCCAAATTCTTTAAGTTTCTTTTGGATGCGAGAAACGATTGGTTTATTTTTGTTGTCATGCCGGAAACGTTGTTCAAAATGTTTAATTCGGATATCGACAATTTTCATGATAGCATTGAAGAAAGAATCCAAAGATTTTTTGTCAACGTGTTCACGTTTAACTCAATTTTTACAATAAGTCCTAAGTGAATCGTGAAGGGTATTACGACAATCTTTCCAATTAATTTTAGAAGGTGGCCTATATTTTGGACCTTTCTAAAATCTACTTTAAAATCTACTTTTCGAATTATATTTATGCTAAAAAGACATTAAATTTTAATTTAGAAACATATGAACTCCTTCAAAAGGTTATTATAAAGTAACAATGTCAAAAACATTGAATTGTATTGGTCAATTTTAACAATTAAGTTTAAGCTGAAGACTTCAAATCTCCAATCATACTTATGCTAAATAGATATTAAATTTTAATGTCGCAACATATGAACTCCTTTGAAAAATTAATGTGAAGAAAATTTTCAAAAAATTGAATTGTTTTGGTCATTTTTAATGATTAAGTGTAAACCGAAGACTTAAAATCTGCTTTTCCAATCAATTTTATGCTAAAAAACATTAATTTTTTTAAATTTGCAACATATAAACTCCTTCGAAAGGTTATTATAGAGTAAAATTTTCCAAAAAAAAAAAAAAATGAATTGTTTTGGTCAATTTTAATAATTAAGTTTAAACCGCAGACTTAAAAAAATAGAATAAAAAAGATAACAAGAAACACCTACAATGACCGAAAAACAAAGCCACATGCCACAAAGTAAATAGGAACTGCACAAGAAAAAACCACAATGAAAATACAAAAGACAAACGTAAACAGCGATAGGAACTCGAGACAGCCGGACTTGGTACCGGCACTAGCAAAAGCCAGCGGTAGGGTTAAACCGGTTTATGGGTACCCAAACCTATTAAAATATATTTTTCCAATCATATTTATGCTAAAAAGACATTGAATTTTAATTTGTCAACATATGAACTTCTTTGAAAGGTTATTATAAAGTAAAATTTTTAAAAAAATGAATTGTTTTGGTCATTTGCACTGAAGAGACATAAGTTGTCGGAATGTGCATATGCAGAATTAAAATTCAGTTTAAACGGTAGACTTAAAATCTACTTTTCCAATCATATTTATGCTAAAACGATATTAAATTTTAATTTAGAAATATATAAACTCCTTCAAACGGTTATTATAAAGTAAAATTTAAGATAAAAGCTTAAAAGTTTTGGTCATTTCCAATCATATTTTTGAGACATAAGTTGTCGAAATGCGCATACGCAGAAAATAAATTTCACCAACCCAGTAGTCAGTTCTCCGATTGCACATTATTTTATATTAAAATGATGTTTATTTTTTGTTTTGGCAATGTGCCAATCTTTATTCTTTCCATACTCTATGTTTTGTAAGGAGTCCTGGTAAACACGATCACATGACTTCCACACACGAATTTTGACATTTTATTGTAAAATCTTTCGCCTCATATTTTGTAGGTTACATTGGAAAATATTAAATCAAAACTCAAGGTGAGCCGGAAACCCATTGCGTATTTGTTGTATTTCTAAAATAACGAAACGTTTATTGCACTAATTGCTGTTAATATCTATATGGTACAGCATTCCCTATAAATCTACATATTTTATGCAATATTCAATCTGATACATGAAATCATTTTATATATTAAAGAACATTTTTCAGTTTTACTGCTATTAATTATACATCTTCCAGAAAAAGTAATGCTTTTTCAAATAATAATCAGAAATTAACGTATTATAATCGAAATCGTATTTCCTTTTAATGAATTCATTTTTAAATAATAAAAAAGTATCAATTTGTTTTTGGTTTTTTCTATCTGAAACATAACAAGACTTGTGGATGGCATATTATAATACTAAAGTCAAAAATTGGATTTAATCCCAATATTGTTCTTCTGTCATTTTATATCCAAATACCATTGCTTTTGATTTGATCACGTGATCGCCAATATTAAGTTTCCTTAACAATAATTTGATTATCTTCCAGAATATATATTGAAATATTTACAATTTATGAAAAATATATTTCTATTACATTACATAATCATATAATTTCCATATTGACAAAAGCTTTTTACAAGGTAAAATATGGTGCAACAACTTCCATTTAAATTATCAATTTATTGTCTTTTTAGTACGTATGATTAAAATAAAAAGAATCTCTGATTTTGTATTGAAGATTGAAGTCACCCAAAGGGGCTATCCATTTCGAAAATCCAACTGGTTTTTCACATTTGAATGTAACCAATATTTTATCGTTTGATTCGACGAAATATCTCTTATATTGTATTGTTTCACATCTTTATCAGGAATGTTATATCATTGCACTAGTCTGGACCTTAGTTTTTATAGATTAATCGTTTTGCAATGTGTTCAGCCAGTGTTTAATTGTTTTAACTAATTTTGAATATTCACTGAATCAATTAAGTTTTGAAAATATTTTTTTCCAAAATGACATTTTGTTAGATAACACCTTCAGAGTTAATTGTATCGTAAACATAAATGACATTATTTCTTATCCACTCTTTATAAATAAGACTTTTCCCTGAAATTTTATATACGTATTTCCCCATATTATTTGTTGTCTGATTTCTTTAAAATTAATGGGAGTTTTTTATTAGTTTCAAATTTGTGTTTTATCCATAAATTTAACATTTTTTGGCAAAACTCCGGCATTATTTCGTCCAATAAAGCATAACATTGTAGTTTATCTTCTTTCATTTGAAAGAACAGATTTTTTCCCAAATTTTTCAAAGTAAAACATTGCAATTATCTTCCAACTTTGTACTTTTTCTTCCAAACTTGTTAATAACTTAACTCACTTGAAATATTGTATCAATACACATATCAATATTTTTCATTTTTAACACCCTTCATTATAATTAGAACATAAAACTGTTCTTTACACCTTTTCTTGCTTTCCGTCTCAAATAAAGTTGAAAACCAGCTTCTTAAATTTTGAAATGTATTCTTTTTTTACATACCACTGGGCCGATGCCTCTGCTGGTGGACTATTAGTCCCCGAGGGTATTCACCAACCAGTATTCAGTACTTCGGTGCTGACCCAAAAACTGATTGTATTGAAACTCGCAATATCTAAATTTTACAAAATTTTGTTTGAAAATAAGGAGTATCTCCCTCGTGCATAGCTCTGTCCTTAGCTGAATTTTGGCTTTTCTATTTTGATCCTTTTGGTTATTTGTTCTCTGTCAGCTTTAACGTGGTTTTCGGTTAATGGACTTTCAAATATTTTGGTTTTGATCTGCACTGATGAGACATAGATTGTCGAAATGTGCATATGCAGAAAATAAATTAACAGTAACGTATTTTTAATCGGGTCTGCCACGGAAAAATCCGGTTATTAAAATGGTGAAAATGGCGGGCGGGCGGCTGCCAAATGGGTACATCATTTGTCCGGAGCAAATCTCATACAGTATTTGAGACAGAAAGTTTTTATTTTGCAGATCAGTTGTACACATATCAAAGGTTTGATTTTGATTTTTGATAATTTATGTCAAAAATATCAGTTGTTGAACTTAGTCATTTTAACGTCAAATTTTTAACAATAGGGTACTCCTTTTGTCCGGAGCAAATCTCCTACAGTGTTTGAGACAGGAAGTTTTTATTTTGCAGATCATTTTTACATATATCAAAGGTGTGCATGGTACTTTGATTTTGATTTCTGATAATATATGTTCCTGGCATTTGTCCTTATCTAAAATACTATTATTTATCTTAAAATACCCTCCCTCTATTTTTAGGAGTTGTTTTGATTTGAATTGATATAGCTCCAAATTTTAATGTCATAAACAAATGAACCGTTTCTCACAGCTCTACTTCAAATTTGAAATATTTCATCTGTTTATTTTCGATTATAAGCCTCTGACAGGGTATTTTTGTTGGAAAATATGACGTGATCACCTTTCTTTCATTTGTATCTGTGTTGTTTCTTTCCTATTTTACCCTTTTTTCTTGTAAAAAAGGGGATAACAGGAAATATCTTCAATGGCTGAAAATTGCAATCATATGCGCAATCTGTCAGGGAACCACACAGGAAAAACGCAAACAAGGCAAAAGACAAACGTAAACATCACAAGGAACTCGGGACAGCCGGACTTGGTACCAGCACTTGCAAAAGCCAGCGGTAGGATTAAACCGGTTTGTGGGTACCAAAACCTGCCCCGTTTGCCTCTAGCTGAATAAATAACTAAATACCGAAGTTACTGTGAATTTAATTTCTGCATATGCGCATTTCGACAACTTATGTCTCATCAGTGCAGATAAAATCTAAACGTTTAGAAACATTCGTAAACATACGAATAAAACCCAATACAGGTAGACTTGTAGTCTTTTATTTCTTTGGGTATTATACATTTGAATGAGAACTTGATTTTTATTATGAACAGTGCTGTCCTTGATGCAAAGCCATATAGGGACGAATGTTTAATTTAGTTGTAGGCTTTAATAAAATGGGGTAGTATATCCAATTATCTACATGTTTGATATGCATCGTAGTTACGCTGTAAATTATTTATTAATTTCCTTATGAACGACTCCGGGAAGTCAGCTTTATATTTACTTTACGTTCTGATATGAGTTATGCCTTCATGTTTACAATAATTTTGAAATGTTTCGTTCATGTTTTCGTGTCTTCTCAACTATTTCCAATATTTTGATTTTATCTGCACTGAAGAGACATAAGTTGTCGAAATACACATATGCAGAATCCAAATTAACAGCAACTTCGGTATAATGTTATTTATTTCCACTGGGCCGATGCCTCTGCTGGTGGACTGTTAGTCCCCGAGGGTATTCACAAACCCAGTAGCCAGAACTTCGGTGCTGGCCCGAAAACCGATTTTATCTTGAAGCATGCAATATCTAAATTCAACTAAATTTTGCTCAAATCTAAGGATGCATAGCTCTGTCCTTAGCTGATTTTAGCTTTTCTATTTAGATGTAATTGGTAATTTGTTCTCTATCAGTCCTTACACATATTTCGGTATATGGATTTCCAATATTTTGATTTTATCTGCACTGAAGAGACATAAGTTGTCGAAATGCGCATATTGAGAATCCAAATTACCAGCATCTTCGGTATTATGTTATTCTATCAGACCTCAATAATGTATGGTTTAATAGTATTGTTTTCTGTAATAAGATATTCAAATGCTTTTGTCTCTTTATTGTTTTTCTTGTGCATTTCCCTAGTAGATTGTGGCATGTGATTGTACTTTTCGGCCTTTGAAGGTTTTTCCTGTTATTTTCTGTTCATTAATTTTTTCATCCCATTAATCATAACTGAAGTGTGGAGTTGTTAATTCAATTTCTCATGGTTGTGGTGTTTTGGGGTCTTTTCTACAAGTTACAGAATACATAAGCAATGACCGTTTATTTCGAGTTGCAGTGTCATTATTGGTATAAAGGAGTAGGGGCGGTAAGGGCCTTATTTGGCCTGAAAAATATATTTGTTTGAATTCACCGAATTTTCTCATTGAAATGTTCTATGGGTATGGCTTTTCAGTAAACAGTAACATTTCTCAAATATTGATGTATGATTATTGAGTTTTGGGTATAGAAGAAGGCACAAATTGAAGATTTTGTAGAAAAATGACGACTAATTTTGACTTCTTTTTCTGTATAGGAAATATAGAGCACATGCAAGAACCACAAAAATGTTTGTATGAGAGGTTCAGTTGATTTGTACTTATAAGTTGTTGAATTATCTAATTGGCTCTTGAATGAGCTCGATATTTCCGGTTAGGAAAACTGTTTGGAAATCTGCCAAATTTGGTATCTTTTTATAAAAATGTTTAAAGTGGCCTTTTCATGACGTCAGGACTATACCTATTGTGACGTCATTGGTTCTAACTTTTGTATTTTTTCTGTAAATGGGATCTGAGCTTTGAAACGAACATGAAAGGAAATCTTGGGCCAAATCAACCCCTTATCACACCTTGTCCTTTAAAAGAAAAACATTTTGACGCTCATGGTACAGTATACATTCAATTTAAGAACCAGATTTATCTAATCCAAGATTGCCTCGTTACACTCCAATTTGACTATAATACCTGCTTCGGCACTTAATCCGGTAGTAAGAGTTATTTACGCAAAAATACGCAAGTTATGTCAATCAATTCAAATATCTATAGATATACTATAGCTTGTTTTTTTAACAACAGCAATCGTTTTTTTTTTCAAAAATTCAAAAGCACGGCGCCAGGAATGTGCCACTTGTCCTTCAGTGCCTCGCCCAGGAGAATACTGTTGAATCAAATGTCAACGGAAGGAACTTTACTATCAAATTATCTGTTCACATCTCCTGACATACACCAAGCCTAATATATTCGATCACCTGAACTAAGCAAGGCTATAGAATTCGGTCCTTAGGAGAAATAGGTCGTTCATTACAACGACGTTCCAAGGAGCACGATCTTACATATATCAGCACTGTTCTATTTATAATGATGACAGACTGTATATTATTCAACCTTTAGAAATTGAAGAAAATTCCCTGATCAATCAAAGAGAGAATCTGTCAACTCAAAAAGAGAATGTGAACTGTCTTAGATACAAACCTTCAGACAGCTTACCCTTTACGTTTAACTGACATCATCATAGGTGTAGGACACATCTCGCAGTGAGATTCAGTTGACATCATGAATATTTCTTCTCCGAAATTACGCCATCGCAAGTCAAATGTTCGAAGAATAAATCATAAAATAAAAAGCAAACGTTAAAAACTTCTTAAATGTAAAAAGCCTATATACTATTTTCAGAAACAATGGGCAGGGGGGAGGGGCACGGCTTGTTCACTAAGTTTTGCTCAATTCCTGTACCACAACTTTTCCGAATGTGATACCATGTCTGTTAATAGCCCGCTCTATGAATGTTTCAAAATTATTGATGCCCTCTGCTTTCATCGGCTATATGCAAGAACAGATGAACATGGCAGCCATTTATACTCCCGCTAATTGAATACTGAATCCGTATATGGTGTGTGGGGATGCAATACAGGTGTTAACACAGTACAAGTGTGGACACAAAACAAGTATGAACACAATGATAAATCCTCAAGAAATAATGCAAAAAATAAGTTATCGTTAAACGGGAAGTAGATGAGTTACGGACTCGAAAAAGAAAGAGACGATAGAACTCACCATACTAAAGCTTGAGACCAAATATCAAATTATACTGCATACAAAAGCTGAGAAAGGCTTGACAAAAATTTTAATATAAAGCTTAAATGCGAAAAATCAAAGTTATTGTCAAAAATGAGTAACATGAGTAACGAACTTGAAAAGGAAAGACACGGTACAACTCATCATACTTAAGCTTAAGAGTAAATATCAAATAATTACTACATACACAAGCTGAGAAATCCATGAAGAAAGATGTTCTTGGCGGACATACAGACAGACGGACAAGGATAAAAAAGTATACCCCGCTCCTACGGAGCGTGGATATTGAAAATGTATTAACAAATGAATTGATTTGATTGACATCGAAGGCATTTTTCGGAACCCAGACATTCAAAAACTTGTTCCCATTTATTTTGATGACCAGGACATGCCTGTCATTCCCTCTCTTACAAAAGGCATACTAGAAGTGTTTTGTTCTCAACTTATTAAGTACAAAATTCAGCATGACATCAAACTCCATCCACCATTCGTAAACTTGATCCAAATCAGGTTAGTAATTACACTATTTGCAATAATAAGAAAAACATTACGAAATGAGACCTGATAAAAATATGCAGATATTCTGTACAGGTATTTCAAATGTCTGACAATGGTAATTGTCAAATTCTAAGGGGGAGGGGCACTGAAAATACACAAAAACCAAAATTGCATAATAAAACACTAAATTTCGTTACGCTGTTCACGTGTTTCAAGCAGTAACCTCTCATTAGATTCAAATGATATGGAAAGCCATAATCAAAAGGAGGTAAAAAAAGAAGTAATTGATGTCAAACAACGACAGTAGAATACCGAAGGAACAAGGGAAGCGAATACTACAAAAATCGAAATTCAAAGACATGGCAAAAATGGCAACAGAGAAAAACAAAGACAAAACAAGGACGTGAGACAGCTACAATGCACGGAAATAAAAAGACGACGTTGAAATCTAAGGCACTCATAGTGTGAATTCCCATGAAAACCGGGAGTGACATCAGGTGCCCCGGAAGGGTAAGCATGTCCCAAATCAAAATAGGATGCTTAATTCAGTACCAAGAACATCCATAGAGTGCCATACGCAGAAAAAAGCCTTAATATTTAATGTGTTCGAATTTCGATATAAACAGTATATTTCTATGAAACAGTATATTTCTACCTCGTCTATGAAACAAGGTAAATTTTTCATGTTCGACAAGTGTGACTATTGGGCTAGTGAATACACTCGGGGACCTCTGGTCCACCAGCAGTTGCATTGGCCTAATTGTTTCAAAATACAAAAAAAAACCAAAGTTGCATAATAAATAGAAATTTCGTTACGCTTCACACGTGTTCAATGAGTAACCTCTCATCAGTACGCATTAGAATCTAATAATATGGAAAGCCATAATAGTATAATTTGTTACGAGGGTTATCAATGTCTCTTTTTCTGATCGAAAATGGAAAATCAGCGTGACTGAATATGTTGAATGTATAGATTGCATTTTCACCTGCATAAAGCAACCCAAGGCAACACCTGTGTGTGTACTATCATTATACACATCTTAATGAAATAAAAGGGATGAAACTTTGCAAATGAATAAAGGATATTTTAATTGAATAATGCACATGCTCTGTATAGTAATTGAATAAAGGAACTGAAAATTATGCATGCACATGCTCTATACAGTACGTGTACATAAAAAGCAACTTTGCACATTTTTGGTTAATTCATAAAAATAAGATGGACAAGATTCATTATAAATTACGAAATACCGAAGTTACTGTTTATTTCTTTTCTGCATATGCACATTTCGCCAACTTATGTCTCATCAGTGTAGATCAAACCAAAACATTTGGAAGTCCATTAACCGAAAAACGTGTAATAGTTGCAAACAAATAACCAAAAGGGTCGGAAAAGAAAAGCCAAAATTCATCTGAGGATAGAGTTATTGCATGAGGGAGATAATCATGCAGTGATGAACTTACTATGAGGTATGAGCAAAGCTCATTGTTGAAGGCCTCATGGTGACTTCAAGATGAAGAACAACAATAAAAGCGTTGTTCCTTTGCTTGTTTTTTACCATGTATTTGTAGAGACTTTGTCTCATGTGCATTTACTCTATATCCTTTTATTCACCATTTACGACTGGAGTTTGTCTCTCCTGCAGTGTGGAGTCCGTAAAAAGATTCCCCGTGCGAGAGATGTATGCTCTCTATATTTTTCAGTAATGGTGTACTTGTGCATGAGAGAATTTCTCATATGGATTATACTATTGATACTTTCAAATTTTGGCATTTATTTTTATTAATTTCGAAATGTAATCCAGACCACCTGTTTTAAGTGCCCGCATCTCACTATTTTATAACGCCAAGTTTTCTTACATTCGACTTGATGAGTGCCCTGTGTTTGTCTATATGTTGTAGTTGTCCACTAGCTTAAGACACTAGTGTTTTTGGCGGGCAAAGGTTGACAGTGATTGTAAGAGCACTTTGCCAGTTTAATTGATGTTTGTTGACAATCCCGCACCCATGACCAAGAAAGACATGGATGTAGCGTTGCTCGACAATTAGCAAAGAATTCGCGTAAACCGGTGCTAGGGGCCGTCTTGAACTTACTATGAGGTATGAGCAAAGCTCATTGATGAAGGCCTCATGGTGACTTCAAGATGAAGAACAACAATAAAAGCGTTGTTCCTTTGCTTGTTTTTTACCATGTATTTGTAGAGACTTTGTCTCATGTGTATTTACTCCATATCCTTTTATTCACCATTTACGACTGGAGTTTGTCTCTCCTGCAGTGTGGAGTCCGTAAAAAGATTCCCCGTGCGAGAGATGTATGCTCTCTATATTTTTCAGTTATGGTGTACTTGTGCGTGAGAGAATTTTTCATATGGATTTTACTATTGATACTTTCAAATTTTGGCATTTATTTTTATTAATTTCGAAATGTAATCCAGACCACCTGTTTTAAGTGCCCACATCTCACTATTTTATAACGCCAAGTTTTCTTACATTCGACTTGATGAGTGCCCTGTGTTTGTCTATATGTTGTAGTTGTCCACTAGCTTAAGACACTAGTGTTTTTGGCGGGCAAAGGTTGACAGTGATTGTAAGAGCACTTTGCAAGTTTAATTGATGTTTGTTGACAATCCCGCACCCATGACCAAGAAAGACATGAATGTAGCGTTGCTCGACAATTAGCAAAGAATTCCGCTTAAACCTGTGCTAGGGGCCGTCTTGAACTTACTATGAGGTATGAGCAAAGCTCATTGTTGAAGGCCTTATGGTGACTTCAAGATGAAGAACAACAATAAAAGCGTTGTTCCTTTGCTTGTTTTTTACCATGTATTTGTAGAGAGTTTGTCTCACGTGCATTTACTCCATATCCTTCTATTCACCATTGACTGTTTGTCAGGAATATTCCAACCCTTAGTCGAAATGGGCATCAACAGGAACGGGGTTTCACTTAATATATAAGGTAACACCTTTGAATTGAATTAATAACTAAATTTCCGAAAAAGTGGTCAAGAGCCGAAGTCCATTAGCCGAAAAGATAAATAAGGTGGAAATTGAATTCCACTGAAATTTATCATGTTACAATTTATTCATTTATTATGTTACAATTTCTTTCTTTTGAAATGCCTGTACCAAGTCAGGCCTATTGCGGTCGACAATTTTGCCCGTGGTTTCCACCTGATTTGTCTTTTATCTCATCGGCTTCGGCTCTTGACCAGTGTGTTCGGTAATTTTGTGATTACCCCATTGGTAAAAGTGATGTTCATCATTTGAAATATTTGATCTGACAGGTAAAGATCTAACTCAAGATTGCCGCCATCTGGACACATAGTCTATTTTAAGAAATTAACATTAATCATGTCCTTTTGAACAGATTTTAAAGTTTATCCATTGTAGACTGTCCTTTGGTTGCGATCGTAAAACATAATTACATTTAAAACAAGATGTGTTTGTGAAACACTACATATGCCCCTAGATTCTACAGTAAAATATGAAAATACCCAATTTTACCCCTTTTTGACCTCTGTGACCTTGACCTTTGACCTATTTTTTTACATACTGACGTTTCTCTTGACAAGAACTATTCACTTTCCAAGTATAAAAAGTCTATCTTAAATAGTTCAAAAGTTTACTACCATAAAAAACACCAAATTTAACCGTTTTATTCTGAAAAAGATGAACCCTTTGGGCCTCTTGTTTATTAAAATGGTTTTAATTGTTAAATGTATCTGTTTAAATATGCTATAAGAAACCTACAAAAAATACTGCAACAAAGATCCAACAAAAAATAAAAAAAAATGTTCTTTTTAATTTGACCCCCTTTTGGGCCTCATCTTTCTCAAAAACGGAAAAAGCTACTTCAAATCTGTTGGCATATTACAGTTGCACAATTTTATTGGCAATAACATAAAACAAACTCTGTCTAAATAGGATAAATACTAAGGATTCTACGGTCAAATATGTGAAAACAGCCGATTTCACCCCCCCCCCTTTTTTTTTACCTCTGTGACCTTTGACCTCACCTATTTTTTGTTTTGCATATTTATGTTCCTGTTGACTAGACCTATACACTTGCCAAGTATGAAAAGTCTATCTTACATAGTTCCAAAGTTATAGCCAAGGTTAAAGTTTCGGACAAACAGACAGACAGACAGATAGACACACAGTTCAATTTGTTCAATTATTATTATCTACATTTATGTAAATTCTAAATCCGAAGGATTAACTCCCCCCATCGTAGTTTTGTCCTTTGCTATATTTGATTTTACTGATTATTCGGATTTCGTTTGGTTTTTTTTACATTTTAAACATTTTTTTAACATGGATTTTCTTTGTTTGGGTTCTAGTGCTGCTGATGAGGAATTTATTTCCGAAATGGCCATACAGCTCATTAAGAGTTAGCATATGTGTTATGGTCTCATGTTCATTTACTCCATATCCTTTCGTAAAATACACAGACAGGACAAAAACAATATCCCCCCCGATTCTCGATCTGGGGGCATAAAAATGTTAGAATACCAATCAATCAAAATACACTCGTGGAAACATAGTTTAGTCCGTGTTGTTCATCTTTGTGTGTGAGTGTCTTCATTTTTCTTTTCTGTGCTGTACCAATGTTGTGTCTTTGTTTTTTTCTGCCTTTTTTGTTTCTGGTGTTGACATTGTCCTTGGATTGTTCGCTTTTAGATTGACGGTTATGTTCGCACTTATTTTAGCACTGAATAAAACAGATTCACAGATATTTCCCCCTAGAACCTATTAGCCATTTAAAACAGACATTTTTATTGATATTTTCATGTTGTTTTTTACAAATGTGTCTGGATGGTCAAAGTCCATTCCAAGTCTGTCACCAACATACTTGAAACATACTTAAATTTGTCCGCAAAGGACATTGTTTCCTTTTGAGCAAGTCGCAATAATCTCCAAATGACATCCTTTGAGGTGGTGTCTGACAGTTGGATTGCAGGAAATGCAGACAAATATATTGGATGTATTAGATCGATTGGAGCCACTCTAGTTAATAGTGTTTCTTTGAAGGTTCCCTTTGTGTATGTTATGATGAATTTCAACAACAGGTGACTGCAAGTAAGAAACAATTTATCATTCAACACCCTTGAACAGGCTGAAACATGTCGACTATCTTATAAAGAATTGTCATTAGGGCGTGTTCTTTTCACAGGAACACCTTGATTTAACATTTGAAGATACATGTATCTATTCTGGAATAAGTTCATCCACATTATGCAGAAATAACATCATGCAAACGATCTAAATGAAACTATTACTAAACTAAAGGACAGAATTGTCAAGATCCGAAATCCAAAGGACAAAAGACAAAGCAGGCATTTCGAAAGAAATTGTGGCTTAAACCGCTTTTCTACCTCGCAATAGTTCCCTTCTATTGCGGTAATGTCCAGCAGCAAACAACAGCATTTGATGAACAGTGTAAAGAAATGTTTATCGATTACTACCTAATAATAATTCTTGAATTACAAATCAGCAGAACTTAAATTTTTCCACAGGGGACTGATATCGAAAGAACTTTTTAACGATCGTGTGACACAGAATTTTTAAGCCTATATTAGTATTGCGATCACGGAGATAACTATGCCCAATGAGAAACTCTGTATAATTGGTGCTAGCTCTCTTAATACGGATCAACTATGAAACATACACTCTGTAAGTATAAGAAGTTGGCAAAATATTGTCCATGTCATGGAAATTAATACTTTTGAAATTTTAGTCGTCCCTTTTATCGTAAATTTTAGTAATCTGGTACCCATTTTCGTCGAATTTGAGATGGAAAATGTTGTATAACATTGTTTCCAGGTTATTATGTATATTTCTCACATCAAGATAGTTAAATTTTATCATATTTTAAAGTAAGAGGTTTACCATAAACTTTTAAGTGTGAAAATTTAACTCATCGAGATTTGATAAAATTATCGCAATAAACTAAAAACAACGTTAGAGATTGTTTCATTAATTTCTACTGAATTTATTTGAAGTAAAATGATCTCCGTGGTCTCCATTCTCAAATATGCCGCCATATTCTTGCTTACATCATTGATATGTGTAGCATCGTGCCATTCATTCAAAAGGATGTTGAGTGAAACATTTTTAATAAAAATGCCATATTACCAATAAACGGAGTAATCTTAGTCACAAAATTCAAAAAACATTTCACTAGACAATGATGCAAGTGTTAATTTCATCAGCATCTGGTTGCACTATTTCATGAAACTGACACGAGACATTTACGTAACTGACCAATCGTCAACTGAAAACAAATCTACACATATGCTGTAGGAGGTGTTTAAATTTGCTATATATTAGAGAAATAATGGTTTCTGTAGAATTTCTTCTTCTAGAGGATATGTTGATGGAATTCCCTTAGGAAAAGATGCGTAATTAACGGAGAGAACATCTATGGCACGCGCAAGTCACAAAGATTCGAGAAATGTAGTATTTCGATGATATACATAATTTCTCGCACCAGATACTAGGTTTCTGGCTCAAACCCATCATCTCGATCGAGATTAAGGGTTTTTCGCCTAGATTGAAAACTCGCACGAGAAACCTAGTATCTCGTTCAAAACCTATTATCTCGGCACCGAGAAACCTTATAACTCGCGTAAAACCCTCCATCTAGATCGAGATTGTAAGTTTTCAGCTAGATGCAATAATAATTCTAACCAATCATGACGCGAGATGAAAGTCGGTCGAGATTTTATTTTGTACGAAATTTGATCACATAAACTCTTTATCTCAATGTGACGTAATTATTGAATCAACCAATCAAAACAAGTGATTAAAATCTCGTGTCAAAACCTTTCATCATACGAAGAACTTTTGGAAAAAGCTAAGATGCCTTCCCTACATGTCAGAAGACAAAGAACAATGGCCATTGAAACTTTTAAAATTATAAATAAACTTTCACCAACTTGCCTACATGATTTAATTCAAATTAAAAACCAAAAATATTCTTTCAGGTACAGCAATATTTTGGAACTTCCGTATTTAAGGACTTCACATTTTGGTAAGAAAAGTTTTCGTTTTGCTGCTGCTACCTTATGGAACAGCCTTCCGAACCATTTCAGGACTGAGAATAGTTTTTCTCAATTCAAGAGCTTCATCCAGTCCTGGAATGGCTCGGAATGTCACTGTTCCATGTGCAAATAGTGCTAATTTTGTTTTGCTTCTCTTTAGGTTTGCTTCTAGTGCTTATTGCTTAATTCTAGTCAAACTGCATGGATACTAGCTTTCAAATTGCTTTGCTATTTTAAGGTCAACTCAATTGTCATTAGTTTTATGTATTTTATTGCATGGACATTCCTTTTAGCTAAATGCTGTTGTTATTATTATTACGTAATTATTGAATTAACCAATCAAAACAAGAGATTAAAATCTCGTGTCAGAACCTTTCATCTCGGTCGAGATTTCGTTTCTTACGAGATTTCATAACGCAAAACCCTCTACTGATCGGGACTTTTGTCTTTCACCGAGATGTAATAATAAATTTTAACCTCACATCAATATATCCATTGTTAATTCAAGTATCTAATTTAACATTCTTCCATTAAATAGCAATAAAGGATTTTTTATTAAAAATTCATAGAGCTCATGGATCAAAATGTACCATTTTCCAGTCCTTTATAAATACCATCTGGAAAACCCAGGCTCGATTTATTGGAATTAAAGCGAAGAAACGTATTAGAGCAAAGAAAAGATTTTTCAGTAAGCAAAACATTTATTTTAATGGGACTAATACAGCATGTAAGCATACATTTTATAATCTCCGTTATTGTATTTTCGTACTTTCCAAATACAAACAAACCAAAGTTGCACAAAAGACGGTCAATTTCGTTATGGTGTGATGTAACCTCTGATCAGATACATTTGAATCAACTATTTTGGATTACGTTTATATTAAAATTGAAGAGCAATCAAAGAAATGCATTAACTTGAATTGCCCATTAGGTCAACAACATATAAGATACTTAAGTAGGTTGAACCAGATTGAATGGGAAAAAGACAGATGTATATCTACTAGATATAAAAGATTTGACAATCCTTGATATTGATCAAAAGGTAAACTTTTACTATAGTTTTGTGGTTTTCGCCAAGATGAACATTTTCATTCCATTGTTAGGTTTTAGTTTTTCAGGTAATAAGTCTTTTTACAATATATATATACTTTTAGCATATGTTTAAAAGACAAAAAAATGTCTTAGGAGTTTTCATGCTGCGGAGACATATGTAGGCTCGGCCGATTAACCTGAGACTAAAAAAAGTTTAAAAGTACAATGTGGCATATAAATAATCACGTTTAAGGGGACGACCATTTGATTCTGAGGGGGGGGGGGAGGCCTGGCAAATTCGGTCGAGCCAGATTATTTATTTTCAAAATTTTGCGGGCCAGAATATTTTTATTTTCAATAACATAATCGTATTGTACCAATAAATCTAAGGTCAGATTATTTATTTTCTTGGATGTGCAGGCCAGATTATTTATTTCCAACTTTTTCAGGGACAGAATATTTATTTACAAAATCTGCCAGGCCCCCCTCAGAATCAAATGGTCATCCCCTGACTTGTAAATCTAATTAGCTAACCTGTGAGTAAAAATTAACTGCATGCAGTTTACATCAATTCTGTGGATTAGTCCTTATTTCAAAAGTCTGGAAGCAACATGATTAATATTTGGTCTTTCTTTCACAAAATGTTCCCTAAACCACGAGTTTGATTCTAAAACTTGTTGTCCGAGTTTCTATCTTCCCGGTAAAATCGCTGTTTCCATGCTTCAGGTGAAATATATATATCCAATTGGCATTTGGTTTAATAAAGACTTTTAAGATTTTGTTTGCGATTAATATGAAGGTAAACAAACCGGAAAAAATGGTAAATCTTTTGTCTAAATTGTCAAGAAAATAAATGCAAATAGATAAATAAAAATGCGGTTTTGTGATATAGGTACTCCAACGAAAAATTGAATGTTCGCATTCAAGGAATACAACGGTGCAAAAAGATAGTTATCTGCTTCAACAATAAAAAAAAAAAATAATAAACTTGTAATCTCAAAATAAAAAAGAAAAAAAATCCGATTAAGGATAAATTAATACAATTTGCTCACTTCCGGTATTTTTTCTTCGCATTTATCACTTCTAATAAGAGCTGGGAAAAAGATGGTTCAAAATTTATTTTCTACACTTAACTACGACGAAAATTCAAGAAAACTGCAAAAACAAGAAAAAGTTAAAATTGCCGTGCACCTACTTGCATTCATGAATCTATTTGAAACTTTGCGTTTGAAAAGAAAAGGTTGTAATTTAAAAACAACATTTAACGTGCGTCTTCATGCACCATGCCAACATTATGTATTTGTGCAATGCACATTGATAAATCATCAAACTTTGCTCACGAAATTCTTCGTTGGAGTACTTACAAATGTATGTGATAGGTATCAGCAAAACTTCAAAGTTGTAATATTTTTTTCACAAAGCAGATAAATATTAATCTTCTAATGAAAATACTAAACCCTTTATCTACTCATTATTACTAGTGCATTAACGCTACTTTTTCTGCAACAATATATAAAAATAGTGAAAAAAATATAGAAGTTACTGTTTTTTGCAAAGCTGGTAATTCTTTTTGAAGATTTTGCCAAGGGGGTTATGAAGTGAAAGGGTTTAAGTAAAATTTCTGATTTTAACACAATTTTCTATAAATTTAGAAAGAATGGTATAGTAGATTTGAGATTTTAGTAGATTTAAAAAAAAATAATTTGGTTACTAAACATCTTTCTATTTTATATTTTTTTGGGGAAAATCAAACGACTCATTTCTTCCCAAGATGTCTTTCATATTGATGAAAATTGAGTCAAATTTAATCATAAAATACTGTAAAGATAATATTTTAAAACCTTAACGAGTACACAATTTTAGGATTATTGACTTGTACATATTTGAGTGACTTGTCCTTGCTTTTAAATGATAGTGCAGTTTCTTCTTCATTATCGTGATGGTGTATGAGTAATCAACAGTATCAATCCAATCCCTATTTCACTCATTTAAAGTTGTATGATCATTAGAGAATGGTAGATTCGTCTTGTTTGCTGGTAATGCGCAATAAACCTGACAGTAAAAAAAAGAAAGAAAAAAAAATGAGGCAGGTCAGTATACTAGGAAGGACGCTTATGTCCTCGTTACCATTACATCATCTTTACATCATTGAAAGATATGACGTGTCAGTGTCCCAAATGAAAGCGGACATATTCGGCTAGATTCACGTCTTCCCGGATTTGACTACACTGATTTTGCCTTTTTCCTGGATTGACTCACTTGCAGTGTGACGGGTGCTGTTAACAGAGCAGGACATGCTTACCCTTCCGGAGCACCTGATGTTACTATCAGTTTCATCGGAGTTCACACTGTGAGTGTTTTGGTTTAGAATGTTGTTTTTTGTTTCTGTGCTTTATGGCTGTCTGGCATCGTTGTTTTCTGTGTTATCGTTTTTGCCATATCTTTGGACTTCGATTTCTGTAAATGCCACTCCTTTGTTCTTTCGGTATTCTACTGCCGTTGTTTTGTACAATGCATATTTACCTTTTTTATTATGAATGACTATGAGGTCATCATCAAGCAAGAAGATTTGTGAATTTCAATAGACACTGCAGATATCGATTGTGCGTCCTTTTTTCATCTTGCTCAAAATCACATTTGTTTTCTTTATAAGATCATCTTACCCAAAAGGTCAGGATAAGTAACAAAATCTTCACTTGGCCATTTCGACAACTCATTTCTCAGTTCAGATGGAAAACATTTGGAAATCCGTGAATCGAAACACATGTATGTGTATAATCTGGAAGTGAACAAAATCAACAATAGAGGCTAAATAAAAATACCAGCAATTGCCATCATGACTTGGCGTCCGTCGTCCGTCGTTTCACAAACTTATCTGAAACTAAGTACATTCAACAAAACATTATAGGGCAGATTTACAAAACTTACTCATGTCATTGCGATTCGATAAAAACATACATGGCGACTAGCAAAAAACATACTTTTCCTTTGGACCCTGTGGCAAAAAATCACCATCTACTCTGAAACTGTTGGAGCAAATTTAATAAAACTAGCTATACTGGAATAATGCATTGAAGGTCTTAAACAAAGATTGTTCATTTCGGTTGAACCTTGACTACCATGGAATTATTTCTGGAAATCCTTCATAAAAACTGTCCGTTCATTATTAAGGGGGGGNGGGGGGCAGGAAATATGGCCTCCAGCGCTAAAAGCAGTTTAATATTGAACCCTATCACCGTGTAACATCCGAACGCAGGATATACATGTTTTCGTTAAAATTTCATTGACGGTTACCATTAGTGTACGTGGATCCAGTTTATAGCTACTAAGTAGCTAAACACTGATTTACACTGTTACCCCCGTACACTAATGGTAGATTTCATTGAAATTTAAACGGAAACCAGTCCTGGTACCTATATCCTGTGTACGGATGATACACGAACCATATGGCAAATTTTTTCTTATGTGCTGTGAAACTTTTGAAGAAAATACAACTTAAACGTACTGCAATGTTGTATTGAAAGTTCTTCATAAAAGATGCCCATTTCAATAAGATTTGACAAAAACATTGCTGCCATGGGAGAACAATAGAACGTAGCTTTCCTTATGGGAAAATATCATATTTGGTCATCAGCATAGACACATTTTGTTAGATGATCGATACATGCCACGTTTATGAGGTTATTGAGCCTCTAATCTAAGAAGTGCCTAAAACAAATATATCTGCAATGTTTAATTTTGAGTTATGCATTATATCATCATCATTATTATTATAATCTGGAATATTTTTCTCATTGCAGCCTGTGTATATGGAGGAATTATTCAGCAAGGTGGAAACAATGAGGTAAATTGTTTTCAATCGTAATCATCAAGGTGCACATTAGTGGATTGGGGTGTGGTGGGGTGTGTCCGTGGTTTGAGACCCAATCTCTGGAGATCTTTTTTATTTCATGCCTATAAAAATCGCAGCCGGTGATGTCTTTCTCTCTCGCATATTAAAAAAAAGAACAATGATATTTCAAAACCTATCTGGTTCTTTATCAACAAAACACAATCGTAAATAAACAAATAATAAAAAGAAGTCAAACAAATGCATTAAAGGGGATAACAGGTAACATCAACAAAGGCTAAAAATTACAGTCACATGCCACAATCTGCCAAGGAACTACACAGGAAAAACACAAACAAGACAAAGGACAAACGTAAACAACGATAGGAACTCGGGATAGCCGGACTTTGTACCGGCACTAGCAAACGCCAGCGGTAGGGTTATGTGTACCCAAACCTCCCCTTTATCTGTCCCGTTTCCCTATAGTATAACAAACATACGAATAAAACACAATTCAGGTAGACTACTAACGCCATGACCGCAATCTTGAAAAGAGAGAAAATGACAACGTAATTTTGAAAGATGGGTCAATGGTTGCTCGCCGCTAAACTATCGGCAAGCTCAAGGAGCCTAGTCTGCTGGTAATACACTGTTGCACTATGGAAGAAAAATTAACTCAATACTTCCCGAAGAGTTTTGTCAAGAATCATCATATATTTCAGTAGACATCGGCAGTATCAGTGAGAGGCTAGTATGTGTGTAAAATTTTCAGGTCACTGGATCTCAAAGCTAATTTTACGGATTCAAGCAGAGTATCTTGTCGATATCCCATATTACATAAAGAATGTAGGTTACGTCCCAGCTTTTCTGGATCTTTAATCAGTTTTTTGGCATTTTTAACAACATTTTCGTAAAAACGAGGATTAGAATTGCCTACTGTAATAAGCTATTTGCAGGTTACGCCATATTTAGAATTTAAATGTTAAAAACAACTTATGAAATCTGTAACCCTTTATTAAAAGTTTGGCTGTAATAGTAAGGTTACGTTCATTAACATCATCAAGAGTAGAACAAACGCGTGCGAATCGTACTAGTTGAGAAATATACACACGGTAAGATGGAGCTAGAGGAATATCGCCATCAAGGAGAGAAAAATCAAAATCATCCCTTTTATCGTATATTTTAGTTTTTATTTTACCAGAGTCAATAATGATGGTCAGATCCAGAAAAGGACACCATTTGCGTCATTGTTAGCTTTATTTAATTTCAGATCTTCTGGATCATTGTTGTCCACATAATCTAAAAACTGGGGATTGTCAATAGTAAGGATATCGTCAACATACCTGCTGTTATCATTGAAAATAGAAATACGTTTATCACTGTTTGGTATTGATCTATTTTGAAGTGTTTTTCATGAAGTCTCGTTCGTACCAGAACAGAAAACGGTCTGCAATGAGAGGTGCACAATTTGTACCCATGGGAATACCTTTGACCTATTGATAAATAGTGTTGCCAAAACGAACAAAAATTTGTCTAGCAAAAGATTGAGTGCATTAATCTTAACATCAAATGTCCAGGACAACAACTTTTAACAGGTAGGGAATATTCCCAATTGGGATAATATATCCCAATTGGGATAACTTATCCCCATTGGGATAAGTGGTTATATCCCAATTGGGATAAATGGCTAGTTATTCGTGAATTACATTTTACAGGTTTAATGGCGCATCATCAGACATAAAAATTAAAAATCTATGCGGTTAGAGCTTAAAGACAGAATAATTCTGTTCTCATAAGAATGCTGCAATTCCTGCGCTGACCGATTTATAATTGAAAACAAGCAGTCACTTTGATTTAGTAATAACTTAAGCTTGTAAGAGTTTACATTTATTCTTGCTATTTTTTTCAAAGTAAATTATATTTACAACCGCACAAAACATACTGTGAAAGTGTAATCAAAATCGTTTTTGGCTATTAAATAAATGAAGTATGGAGAAAAAGCCAAATGAACATGACATTTTATTTCTTCCAGGATTTCCTCCCTTTGACCATTTGGGAAAAAATGACATAAATGTAGGATTTTAGTTTTTGAAACTACAACGACTTTGAATATTTCAACAAACAAAACTTAAGAAATTTTCCAATACGTTTTCACCGACTTCCCTTTTCCTCTGTTTTGATAATTTAATCATTTACAATAATAATCAGTTGGAAATTTGAAGAAATTAAATGTATGATTTTTGGTTTTCAAGAATGTCTCTGCTGGTGAAATGCAGCATCAATCAGAAGATGACAATATGTCATTTGATGACTGAAATTATGGATTTTATAATGCTTTGTGGTTCATAATGCGCCATTCAAAAATGAAATTTTAATTCATAAAAAACTAACCAATTATCCCAATTTGGATATATCTGTTTATCCCAATTGGGATATATTATCCCAATTGGGAATATCCCCAACCTGTTTAAAGACGTATCGTATCTATATCGGATACGTTAACGTATCCGTTTAAGGTTAAAGGCCCCTTTTTCATTGCAATTGGAATTTGTGTAAAGGACCGACCATTTAACCTGAAAAGGAGGGGGGTATGGTTTTTTCGAATGAAATATTCTGAAGCTGATTTTATGTGAAAAAAATATTGTGAACAGGGCTTTCTGCCCCCCCCCCCCCCGCAAAAAAAAATAATGCTTATTTTCAAAACAAATATTTTGTTTATACAACACATTTACCATACACAATGGATACACATGCACAACACAGAATCTGGTATATGCTATCATATGTGGGCAGTGTCATAAGATAGGGGAGACCTGCCGACGACTGGGTGACCGCTTTGCGGAACACATCCGCTCTGTCCGTAATAATACGGATTGCCCAGTCGGCAATCATTTCAGACTCCCTAACCACTGCCCACAAGATATGCAAGTAACAGTGCTAATAAAATTACATGGAGGCCAAGACAATAGACGTACGTTGGAACAACGGATTATTTTCAGACTAGGCACTTTAAAACCCAGGAGTTTAAACGTAAAACAATCATTCTATGACTAATGAGTCTCGATGTCGTATGTTCTCAGTGGCTGGAATGTTGATAATGTTGCTAATAGTGTACATATAATGTCAAAGATTTTTACCTGTATCATATACATTATTTCTAAACACTGTACACACAATGTCAAAGATGTTTTACCTGTAACAACATATTATTTTTTAACTACTACTTCATTCATTACGACCCACTCGTAGACGACAGATTTGTCGAAATATATCGGTCGACCTTTTTATTGTTTCTATTCTTTTATTTTGCCATGTTTTTTTGTGTTTTAGGTCATATTTTAGATTATAAATTCATCCCTTTTAACAGCTCACATACTCATGTATCTCGTTATTTTGTTATTGGCCTTTAGAGCTGTTTCGCAACACATATTTTATTTTGTTTATACTAGTTAAAAAAAAATAAATAATTTAAAACGATTTTCTGTCCAGAAAAAAAACATACCCCCCCTTTCAAGTTGAATGGTCGGTCCCTTAAATCCCCAGTCTTAATGGCTTGTTGGGTTTCACCAAAATCCATCTGTTAAATATGATATGATTACACATGCAAAGCTATCATTATTTCATGCTTATATTAACAATTTTGAATTGAAAAAAAAAATCCTACATAAATATTTTGGTAGTTGGATGTTTTCTGGGACATAAGTGCGGTTTGTTCGTATGATCATCGTTTGCTATATGGTTTATCACCAATATCCCATTCATTTGTTAATGCTACATTTTAATAAATGCATAAATGAAACATTTATCTGCAAGCAAAGTTTAGATAAGAACCCACTAGCCGTTAAAGCTAGGGATTTAAGTTAACAAATCCCATAGGTGTTTAACATTGAAATGAAAAGGGAACCTTAGAAATGTATATTTAGTAAAATAATACGCAGAATAAAAACCAATTAATTCAAATAATAACGCATATACTAAAAATGTAAATAGAAATACTTCGATATTATGCTTCAAAAAAGAGAATCGATCCCCTGGCACACCAAAGGGCACACAGACATACAAGTCATTACGGCTGTGTCTGGGTAACGAACGAACTATCTAATCACCCCTGTTGTAAGCTGTGTAAAAATGTCTAGGTCAAGGTTTACTCGGAAGTGCGACAAATAATAATCAAATGTTACTTAATAAAGATTTTTTTTTACATTTTTCTCAATCGACCTAAACATTCAATAACAATCATACCAAAGAAATAAAAATTAAATTAAAAATTTAAAACACAAGAACCTTAAAAAAAATAATAATAAAATAATGTGCAACGCGTGATAAAATGTACGTATATTGAGTTGCTGCTAATGAATTATTTCATCTCCGAAATAGACTTAGACAGGGGCCATTTGATTTTCGGGCGGAGGAGAGGGTCATTTTTTCTGGTCCCGAATTTGCTAAAAAAAACATTCTCTGACCAGAACTTGGTTTGAAAAAAAAATATGGTTCTCACCCCGTCCATTCTGAGAAAAAATACCCTGCTAAACAAAATTCCCTAGCATATTGTTGTGGAAAAGAAATATTTTGGCCAAAGAAATTCCCGGCTCGGATGAAAATCCCAGCCACTCCCCTAAAAATCAAATGGTCGGTGCCTAACAATGATCACGCATGTTTCAAAAAGGGTTTCCTCAATGAAATAGGAACTCAACTCATCTATCTAATATGCAACACGTATAAATGAAGTATATTTTGTGTGAAATACTGCACCAATTCAAAATCCGGCCTTTGTGGAGTTGAGGAGGATGGCAAGACCTTTTCTTTTAATGTTTTATGAGCATTTCCAGCTTGTCGTTAAATATTTTTGGTGAAACAAAACTGTTTTTGGACCATTTGTTGTTTTCTGCTCTGCTAAATTTTTACTTTGTGTTAACTATTAAAGATGAAGAAAAACACTAAAAACACAGTTTGCTGTTAATTATAACAAAATGTGCTACTTTTTTGTGGATTTAAATATACTGTAAACCGTTTTAAGGAAATATAAAGATTGTTAGCTTTTTCATGAAACCCCTCTCGTCACCCCTTTTTCCTTTCTCGACTTTCTGCTCTATATCTTAAAAAGGACAGCTTCGAGTTCAATCCTTTCCTTTGTGCAAATTTATTCTTATGTTAAATCATTTACTTGCATAGCGTAAAATTCACTTATGTATTTTTCGTATCGTCGGACCAAAATTACACAAGTCAAATACATGTATCTTATAAAATCGATTCAACACCGATTTTATTTATTTTTATCTTCACAACTTCTACATTCTTTCGATTTTTAAATTGGAGATTTTCACATATATGAAAGGAAATTAGCTGTTTAAGCTACGTCTCATTCTCTCTCTCTCTCTCTCTCTCTCTCTCTCTCTCTCTCTCTCTCTCTCTTCGATACTTGTTTTCAGTCTCGGAAAGAAGTATTCGAGTGCACCGCATAGTAAAGGTTGTCATCTTCACGTTAACATTGTTTATCGATAGTATCTTATTTTAAAACGAGAATGCATGTCATGTGAACTTTATATTCATTAAAAGCGATGGAATATCATGTTATACTATGGAACGCCATAGCTGTCTTAAGTGGTGATAAATCATTGTGTGATGTCGTTTTTTATTACGTGGTGTCGTTTTTTCATTACGTTCTGTCGTTTTATCTTTACATTATGTAGTGATTGTATTACGTGATGTCGTTTTATAATTTTGTGATGTCGATTATTTATTACATTATGTCGTTTTACCTTGACATTATGCTGTTTTATCATTACGCTATGTCGTTTTACCATTACGTGTTGTCTTTTTTCCATTACGTGTTGTCATTTTTCTATTACTTGGTGTAAGTTTTTCATTACGTGGTGGCGGTTTTTATTTGGTTATGTCATTTTGTGATAATGGGCTTTCGTTAAATAAGCAGAACATTCCTTAAGTTTTGGACTTTTAACGTTTTGTTAGAACATGTTGACGTACGGTGCTGTATTCATTACATGGTGTCGAAAAACCATTTCGTGATGTCAAAACTTCATGACGTGATGAGGATAAAATTTAACGGATTTTTCCCATATGACACCTTTTACGTATTGAGCGGGATATACACGATAGAAGACGACAGTATGTCAGACTTACTGAAAGATGCCCTTGATATTTTTCGATTTAGGGACTTTATTCCCTAAATTTGTGGAAAATAAAATAGACAGTCTGGAGATTGTAAAAACACTGACAGATGTAGAGCTTCACCGTTTAGGGGTTGACACTATCGGGGACAGAGTGCGTCTCCGGAGAATGTCAAAACAGGTGGGCCTAGATCTATAAATGTGCAGCATTTAATTCACGTATTATCAACAAAACGTGTGTCTGCCTAGCCTTCTCAGAGGCGGATCCAGGACTCCAGTATTCAGTATTGGCGAAAAAGGGGGAGTGGTACTACGGTTCATGCAAATCCGGGTTTCTTCATCCAATTATCATGTTTGCCAAGGGTCCGTTCGCCAACTTTATAAGTTCAAAGATCTTCGAGTATGTCTCTTGTAAAACTACCAAAAAATCATAATGATCTGCAGGGACAATATATATATACAGTCCCTGTGATCTGTCATAGATTTGAAATTTGACTGGCTGAATCACCNTTTGAACTGAACGGAATATTGCAACGAATCCATGTCAAGTTGCCCCATTGTATACTTGCCCCCCCCATTTCCCCCCTATTTTCAATAAACTCGCCCCATTAAAAAATTTTGAACAAACTCGAAAACAACAAACTACAAAAACATCGACAACTCGCCCCATTAATTAACATATACGCATGTATATATTAGATGACATGTCCCTCAACTTGCCCATTTTACAATAACCCCTGATAACTATATCCCTTAAAACCCTTACCCCCAAACCCTTATCATGGCCCTTCCCCTACCCCTAAACTCTAACTATAATCATAAAAGTCAGTATTCAATGATTGGGCGAGTTGATATATACAGTCGAACCTCGTTGGACGAACTCTGTTGTGTCGATAACTCGGATGTACTGATATGTTTAAAGGTGTAATACCACCATTGTTTTTTCCCTATACATGTATGTCTTTGTTGAATTGCTCATTTTCGGAACACTAGCACATTTACCGTCGTTTCAAATAAACTGTCATTTATTACCTACAACAATGGATATTTACTGATGCTTCACTAAAAAAATCAGGACATGTTTCATGGCATAATAAAAAGTTCACTCTTCCCGAAGTAAACGTGTGTTAAAATGCTACTTTCGCTTTCAATTTCACCGCCAGGAAAGGTCATGTCATTGTTTTTATCATTAAAAATTTATTCTACCTTCTAGAAATAAAAGGAAGGTATCTTTTTGTTCCTAAGGTAATAAGCTTTCAAGAATGGGCAGTTTTATTAAATTGAATGCATAAGCTGAATGCACTATTTCATTGAACTCCAACCTTTTCGGATTTATACACCCAATTATTACATGCAACGTAAACAAAAACAGTTTTTAGTATTCATACACCTAAAGGGACACTTTTTATGAATAGAATACATTTATATTTTACTTATGTATTTTGTAAGGTTTATTGAGGATTCCTGCAAAGTTTCATCAGAATCGGTTGAACTGTTTTAGAGATATTCACTAAATAATAAGACCATAGCTTGCGGGATCGACAATAAAATGTAATACTTTTAGGAAACGTTGATATCATGATATTGAAGAAAATAAATTTCAACAAGTGTACTAAATAAAACTTGCTTTAGGTCTAAAAGCATTGTTAAAACATTTAACAATGCTCTCATATGTCTATTTAGGAATTTAATATTTTTTTATAGCTCTACGGCCAATATCCACTCCCCTAACTAAAGCTCCAGCACCAATGATCTTGCACACATATTTTTCATCTTTAAATGCACTTTATAACTGTTTTATATGTGATTTTTATACAATGTTTATACTAAACTTCTTGTTATATGCACAAATCAAAAGTATAAAGCCCATTAAACAGCTCAAAGTTGGTCAAATAATATACTTTGTATTTTGCTGATACTTGAAAAACATGGGCTGCCATACCTAATTTTCTAAATAATTTAAAAAAATCATATGAAATGAACATTTATGTTATCGTTCAATAAAGACGGATGATGAAATGCAATTTATATGCTGTATAATTCTGTGAAAACCCCATTTTGTATCTGTAAATTGCAATTTCAGGATACATTTTTAATGTATTTTTAATCGTCCCAAAAGAATGAGTATTTTTCAGCCAAAAGGACCATATATTTCCATTACAATTAATTTCTGATGAATTTACTTTTGTCAGTACATTTAATATCTAACCTTTGGTTAGATATCAAGTTATAAGTAAATATGTAAGACATTTTTTATTACTTTGAAAATTAGTATCCTGTATTCCATGTATTTTATCATCAAAATGGAGTTTCATGAAAATACATAATAATGACTCTAAATTTCTACATTTTAATTATTTGAGTTTTCTAGTGACAGAAATTCATTTCTAAGACCTAGAACAAAAAGTTGTGAGTTAAGGGTAACCCGACCCTACCTAAAATTTTATGCCTACCCTAATATTTTTTTTGCCTACATTTGTATTTTAGAACAAGCACTGTTGAAGTCAAAAATGGTCTCCCATTTATGCAATATTTCGTTCAGTTCAAAGCAGTTTTGATACCGAGACACACGAAAGGTGATTCAGCCAGTCAAATTTCAAATCTATGACAGATCACAGGGACTGTATATATATATATATATTGTCCCTGCAGATCATTATGATTTTTTGGCAGTTTTACAGGAGACATACTCGAAGATCTATGAACTTATAAAGTTGGCGAACGGGCCCTTGGCAAACGCGATAATTGGATGAAGAAACCCGGATTTACATGAACCGTAGTACCACTCCCCCTTTTTCGCCAATTCTGAATACTGGAGTCCTGGATCCGCCACTGAGAAGGCTAGGCAGACACACGGTTTGTTCATAATACATGAATTAAATCCTACACATTTATAGATCTAGGCCTACCTGTTTTGACACTCCGGAGACGCACTCTGTCCCCGATACACCGATTGCGCATTTGCGGGATCGCTCATTATTTTAGCCAAACAAGGAGTAATCTGGTACAAAACTGGTTCCAAGACGCTGATAGCCGAAGATAGTAATTTCTTCATTTCCATTCAAGTTTCGTTTTTTTGTGGGTTGGAAATGTTCCTCGTGGATTTCTTTGTTAGTTGAAAACGATTTTTTACCTATGTGTTGAATAACAATGTAAGATTCGTTGGAAGAAAATATCTGTCCCTTGCTCCAACGTTGGATGATGTCATTTTTCCTCCGGTTGACCCCAGATGACCTTGTCTGAATGACGAGTCAAATCCGGATTGGAAACGATGCGCAACCCATGTATAGTGTCGACCCCTAAACGGTGAAGCTCTTCATCTGTCAGTTTTTTTACAATCTCCAGACTGTCTATTTTATTTTCCACAAATTTAGGTAATAAAGTCCCTATATCGAAAAATATCAAGGGCATCTTTCAGTAAGTCTGACATACTGTCGTCTTCTATCGTGTATATCCTGCTCAATATGTAACCGGTGTCATATGGGAAAAATCCGTTAAATTTTATCCTCATCACGTCATGAAGTTTTGACATCACGTAATGGTTTTTCGACACCATGTAATGAATACAGCACTGTACGTTAACATGTTCTAACAAAACGTTAAAAGTCCAAAACTTAAGGAATGTTCTGCTTATTTAACGAAAGCCCATTATCACAAAATGACTATAACCAAATAAAAACCGACACCACGTAATGAAAAACTTACACCAAGTAATAGAAAAATGACAACACGTAATGGAAAAAAGACAACACGTAATGGTAAAACGACATAGAGTAATGATAAAACAGCATAATGTCAAGGTAAAACGACATAATGTAATAAATAATCGACATCACAAAATTATAAAACGGCAGCACGTAATACAATCACTACATAATTTAAAGATAAAACGACAGAACGTAATGAAAAAACGAGACCACGTAATAAAAAACAACATCATGGAATGAAAACACGACGCCACGTAATAGAAAAAAGACAACAAGTAAAGTATTTACGACATAACGCAATGTTAAAACGACAAAACGTAAAAGAAACACGACATAATGTAATAGATAATTGACATCACGAAATTATAAAACGACCCCACGTAATACAATTTCTACATAATGTAAAGATAAAACGACAGAACGTAATGAAAAAAAAAACGACACCACGTAATAAAAAACGACATCACACAATGATTTATCACCACTTAAGACAGCTATGGCGTTCCATATTATACCATATTAATGTACAGATACGTTAACGTATGGGATGCGGATGCGATACTTCCTTAAATGACCGACTTCCTAATAATTGTAATGTTGCAAAACAAAAGCTCGTGACAAGTACACGAACTGGATATACTGGATATACGTCTCATGCTTTGCATATGCTAACGATGGATGAAGGCTAAACCTACAAAAAAGTCAATCGTTCGAACCGACCGCACATTGATTCATTGATTGTTCAAAAATCCCTATGTGTTTTTTTGGTCTATAGGATTTAAAACGGCAAAAAATGGGGGGGGGGGTGCCAAAACCAATTTAACCCTACTACAGACTTTTTGCTAGGCCCTGTATACCCAGTGCGGCTGTCCGGAATTCATATCGTTGTTTAAATTCGTGTTCTACCTTTTTTAGTTGTTCGGCGGATTACGTTCTTCAGTTGAAATTTTCAGTAATCGTAGATATTTCCTGTTATGTACTTTCAGTTTAAATAAAGATAATTCTAGAAAGGCATACAAATCATTTCAATATAATAGCAGGTCTCTTTTGGAATAAACTTCCTGTAAAGGCTGTTGATTCTCTATAAAATTTACTTAAATGTAGCCAAGTGAAATTACAAAATGCTGAATTTGGAGTAAAGACTGATTACTGAATAAAGGGGAATTGGAGGACTAAAACGTGAATAAATGAAATGTGACAGTCTAAAACATTTTTAACAAAGGGATATATTCAGTAGTTCTGGCAATTTTTTTTTCAAAACTTAAAAAAGTAAATGTATTTTTTCTGGCCCCGATTTTTGCCCAAAAAAATTTTCTGACCAGCATCTTTGTTGAAAAAAATAATCTGGCCCGGATCCTGGCCATTAGAAAAAAAAGCTTGGCTCAACAACATTCCTAGCATTGTGTATATGGAATATTAAGCATAAACGCGTTCAAATATTAAATTGTTTTTGTTTAAAAGATGTTTCACCTTTTGAAATTACGTTTTGAACATTTAAACTAGTTTGGTGTAAAGGTTATCAACATGTTTGACTGTTTTGTGTTTTTAATCCTTTGTAAACCTTCATATATTGTTATATATTTTATCCAAAATATTTCAAGATTCTTCTCTTTAATTGATTTAAGCGAAGAAGTTTGTACTGCCTTATATATATATCAAGAGTAAATTCTGCAAGTACAGCTGTTCAGATTTTTAACACAATTCTAAACATGTTGGGCCTTAAGGTAGATAGACACTAATATTTACATCCATGAAATTTTGTTATAAATTGGCACAATTGAAGACCCCATCCCATAGACTGGAAATCCGCAATAAAAAGTATGGGTCACCTTGCTTGTTTTTCCTAGAATCCAGGTCGAAATTTGTGCATTTTCGGCCATTTTTTCACCTAAATTTACATAGAATGTACGGGGAAAATTTAGAAAGGTAATCTTTAACTTAGCAGAAATGAACTTTTCATCCATGAGAATTTTATGTACCTTTGTAAATAGTTCGTTTATAATCTCAACTACCGGAAAAGGCGAAAAAATGTATAGGTCACCATGCTTTTAACGGAGATATTTTACAAAGTTACCGTAATGAACATTATTTACGGGAACAGGGAGTTAATTCGTGGCAAAGTAGAAGAAATATGACGTTTCACATTAGTCAATCAATTATGACGTCACAAAGGAAAATATGTCAAATGACTGTTCCGGCAAAAAAATCAAACCAAATCCGTACATGTATTCGACTCTATATTTTATAAATGCGCGATTGAACTGCGCAGCGCAACAGTGTCTATCTACCTTAAGGTGTAACACAACTAATTCGGAACCCAGTCAGGCACATATATTTGAGACAACATAGTTCCAAGGAAGTGTTAATAGTGTCGTAGATTAAAAAGGTGGACTAGTCATTATGAATTAAATTGAGAAAGCATTCAATAGAGATTCTTTTCAGCCTAAATTCATAACATTTCGTTGAAAATTTAAGATTTTATCAAAGTTGAAAGCGGAGGTATTTTTCCCGTGAAAACTTAAACAGGAAGTACCTATCCCTAGGCTGTGACCTTCCGGGAACCAGTTTTTTCTTAAATTACAGTTAAGGTCGATTCATTTTTTCATGAGAGTTTACCGAAAAATGTGTCTTTCAGATGAGACATGTGTCATTTTGTTTGAACTTCAGATACAAATTCTACGAATGCAGAAACATGTGTAATTTAACATGGGAGGCGATGGGAGACGGAATTAGTTGTGTTACACCTTAACTTGATACACTATAAACAAGTGTTCTTGTCATTAACGCTGTTTTAAATAAAGATAAAAAAAAAACGCTGTTTTTACTGTGTATCCATTTCACATTTGTATAAAATGTGTTTTAGTAATGTTCTGTTCACCAAATAACTAAATACCGAAGTTACTGTGAATTTAAATTCTGCATTTCCGCATATATCTCTTCAGTGCAGATAAAATCTAAACGTTTGGAAGACCATTAAATCAGATATGTTCAAAAACTAATAGAGAACAAATTACCAAAATGATCTAAATGTTAAGCTAAAAATCAGATATAATCGGAGCTTTGCATGAGGGAGCTACTCCTTAGTTTAAAAAAAATGCAAAAATTAGATATTGTAAGGCTCCAAATTGAATCGACTTTCGGGTCAGTACCGAAGTACTGTCTACTGGGCTGGTGAATACCCTCGGGGACTAACAGCCCATCAGCAGTGGCATCGACCCAGTGGTAACAAATAACTAGATACAGAAGTTACTGTGAATTTCAATTCTACATATGCGCATTTCGTCAACTTATGTCTCTTCTGCGCAGATACAATCTAAATGTTTGGTAGACCATAAACTCAAATATGTTCAAAACCTGATAGAGAACAAATAACTAATAAATGTTTTAAATGTAAAGCCAAAATTAACTAAGGACAGAGCTTTGCACAGGGGAGATACTCCTTAGTTTTAAAAAAAATATAAAATTAGATATCGTAAGGTTCCAGGTGTGACATGAAAATTTGACACACTTCTGGCCTCTCACTGCCGATGTCTACTGAAATTTATGATGATTCTTGACCAAACCTTTCGGGACGTTTTGAGTTTGATTTTTCTTTGTAAGTGCGACAGTGTTCTACCAGCAGATTTGGATCCTTGAGCTAGCCGACAGTTTAGCGGCGAGCACCCATTGACCCATCTTTAAAAATTACGTATTGTCTTTTTCTCTCCTTTTAAGGTTGTGGTCATATAGTTAGCAGTCTACCTGTAGGGTTTTAATCGCATGTTTTTGGGAAATGGGACAGATAAAGGGGAGGTTTGGGTACCCAGAAATCGGTTTAACCATACCGCAGGCTTTTCCTAGTGTCGGTACGAAGTCCGGCTGTCCCGAGTTCCTATCGTTGTCTACGTTTGTCTTTTTTCTTTTTTGTGTTTTGTCCTGTGTAGGTACCCTGCAGATTGTGGCATGTAATTATAATTTTCAGGTATTGTAGGTGTTTCCTGTCATCAATTTTTTTTTACAAATCAATTATCAGAGCATAAATCGCGGGTTTGAACTAATAAGTTTTTTTCATACTATTTAAGGCAAGAAATCTAGCGAGACGAATTGTAGGTGGAGAACCTGCCACGGCAAACGAATTCCCACACCAAGCTTCCCTTCAAGTGTTTGGTAGTCATAATTGTGGAGCTGTTATCATCGACGAAAATTGGGTAGTGACTGCTGCACATTGTGTTGACGCTGAGTAAGTTATGCTGTTAAACATATTCTTCATTCAAGTGATAAGATAAAAAATCTGTGAACTAAGGTTACGAATATGCCTTCTTCCATCTGAAGAGGTTTTGATTAGCTTATAAGCGTGGTCCTCCTGGAAATTATGCTGTTAAATATATTCTTCATTCAAGTGATAAGATGAAAAGTCTGTAAACAAAGGTTACGAATATGCCTTCTTCCATCTGAAGAGATTCTGATTAGTTATAAGCGTGGTCCTCCTGGAAATTATTATGCAACTGGATATAAAAAGCCAACTCGTGAATATGACTCATCCAAAAAGCATGTATTGGTAAAGATATTTTTAGTCATTTTCACTCGAAATGGAATGATAAATTGAAAAAATTTAAACATTTTTCTGATCAAATTAACATGAAAAACAAGTCAAAACACCGAAAAGTTCAAACCCAAAGTCAGAAGAAAAACTTGACTGGCTAATTATTGTACCATCATTTAAAAACAAACGACAGATATGATAACGGAAAAAATTGCCTGTGACTGTCTACATTCTTTGCTAGTTGCGGAACGTCTTTGTGCTGATTTCTTTCACCCTGTAAAAACTTTGCGCAACAAAACGGTTGGAATACTGTATGAAATTCGTTTCTTTAAATATTTATTCTACACCTTCCATATTCATTTATCAAAAAATGTATTATTTTCATTATCATAACAATTCATCCTCTTGTTGACATTTAGCCTGGGATCCGATCCTGATTCCAGCTAGCTCAATGGCCAAGTGGATAAGAAACTATAGGAAGTATATACAACAGTAATCTTGAACTGGATCGATGCGATGAAGTTCAAGGGTGGTGTTCTCGAAGCTATCTTAGGGATAGGGCGTGTCCTAAGACCATGTTATGACACGTCTTAGTCCTAAGTCGTGTTCTAGAAGCTCTCCTTACTTGTGATATTTCGCATTGTTCGCCTTAACTTTCATCCTATCTCAATCCTAACATTTTATTTCGCATTTTGTTCAATATTTTTCTTAAAGGTGACCATAAATCAATATAAATGCATCAATTAACACGTATTTTTAAAGAAACTTTGCACGACTTTAAACTTTTAACTCAGTGTTCACGAAACGATTACTATTAATGCCTAAGACCAAACTGTAAATTAAAATGTCTTTTCGAAAAAATTTACATTAAGACTTAATATCGCACGCTTCATTAAATACCTTCGGTATTCTACTGCCGTTTTTAGTAGATAAAATTAGTCATCAATTAAATAAAATGTATTTGTCATTGATCAACATTTTGTAAAAACTTAATTATTACACTTTAGATATGTTTAGGACGTCCTAACATAAGATGCATCTGAGATAGCTTCGAGACACAACTTAAGAATGTCGTAAGATGATCCTAAGTCTATCCTAAACTTGGTCATAAGATATGTCTTAGGACGAATCTAAGGATAGTTTCGAGAACACCACCCCTGCAGATTTGTTAATTGCTAGGCATATCTTTTTCGTAAATGTATTATTTGGATGTTACCCTGACACCCAGGGGCCTGATGATCCTAAGTCTGTCCTAAACTTGGACATAAGATATGTCTTAAGACGAATCTTAGGATAGTTTCGAGAACACCACCCCTGCAGATTTGCTAATTGCTAGGCATATCTTTTTCGTAAATGTATTATTTGGATGTTACCCTGACATCCAGGGGCCTGTTTAATGAAAGTATCCTAAGACCAATCTTAGCTAAGATACATCTTAGGATGGTCTCATGTCTAATTTTCGTCCTCAGTCATGTCTTAAGACCATCTTAAGACATATCGTAGGACAAAGATGTTTCTTAAGACTATCTGAATATATATCTTATCTTAGGACACGTTCATTAAACAGGCCCAAGTAATGTAACAGTTTTGTTAAATTTAAGATTTAAAGATAAAAAGACACAAACAGTTTCATGCAAAAACTTTTATTTCGATCATTAAGTAGAAGCACGTAATAGAGACGTCCGGATAAGCTACTTTACTTAACGTACTTTAACTTAACCAACATAACAAACGTAAGGCTCGAGTTATCTCGCTTTTTTAATTTAAGAGATTTTTTTCACGATTCAAATTCTAAAAGTGTAGGTTAAAGGAATCAATACCAAACAGGTAAATGATTGGAATTTTATTCACAATACTTTAGTATCTCTTGATAGCTATTAACATATTGCAATAAATAGTATATATGTTTACAAAGAATCAGAGTTTGCCTTTATTACACCTACATAAATGATAAAATTGACTTTTTATGAATACAAAAAATACCGAAGTTGCATCAAAAACAGTTAATTTCGTTATGCTGTACACGTGTTTCAAGGAGTAACCTCTCATCAGCAGCATTTAAGTCAAATAACATGGAAAGCCATAATCAAAAAGGTTTCCGAAAAAGAAGTACTCATTACCAAAAATATGAACACTTACATATACAATGAAGACATACATACACAAGATACAAAACCTTTTAAATAAAATATAATTTTCTATGGCTGTTCGTGACCAAAAAAATATTTTCTTTTGAATTTAAGAATACGGTACTTTCGAAAAATATGAACTATTGAGTAAATGAAGACAGAAATAAGTCAACTCCGAACCTCAGATATCAAAAGCTGTTATGAGACTGTATTTCTGACCTATTGAATATATTAATGCTGATATCCCTCCATCGTCATATATGACAAAGGTTTTAGTAAGATTTGAAATTGACGAAAAACAACTCGGAGAGCTACAAAATAGATTAAACAATCGTGTACACATAGCTGAACAGTTATATATAAATATTTACTGGTATTATCTATGTATGTTTTTTTATATAATGGAAGAACTTTTCCGGTGACAAACAAGACCTGAAATTCCATTATTGTAGGTTATTTTCTTGGATTAAGGGATCAGAACTCCTCCTACACTTTTCGTCTGTGCACCTGAAACAAATGTTTTCAGAATATCTTAGTAAAATGATTATACTTGAAATTTTAATTGCAAAGCTGATGATGCCATTAAGTCGTATCTTCATTTCAGTGTTATCAGAGGGGGGGGGGGGGGGGGGGGGGTGTCCCATAACAGCTTACAGCAAATTGATTTTTCCAATAACAGATAATTCAAATAAGTGATAACAGCTAACAGTGTATATCAAGTCAATAACAGCTAACAAATAAATGTAAAACTTGGATAACAGTCATCTTATTCAATAAAACTTTCTTGTGGAGGAGATATACATTCATAGGCCATCATTTTTCATCATAAACATGTTCATTGACTTCATTATGAACAAGTGTGGATCGTATTGCAAGGCAATACCAAGTCCCCTACCGGTAGGACAAGGCATTATTACACTAGGAAAAAATGGTAGTTAAACATGTTTTCTAAGTCAAAGGCCCAAAACTCTGTAATAAATCAGTGGACAGGAACCAAACTTGAACTTGGGCTGTAACTCACTAAGGTAGACTCATACAAAATATCAGATCAATATCTCCATGGATTTAGAAAAAAAGTGCGGAAAACTGATGCTGGACTGACCGCCTGAGATGGACAGACGGACGGACGACAGAGCGCATACCTAAAGTCCCCTTCAGCTATCGTCGGTAGGTGACTAAAAAGTACTTTATTTGTTACTAATTATCACTGTACAAGGCGAAAAATACAATAGCCTTCAACTTTTTTTAAATGTCATGGATCAGGCTAGTTGTATTTTTCAGACACCTTTACAGTTCGGTACATACAGTTCTATCCCCTCTAGAGTTAGAGCTCGCATGAAGTCTAATTCTTTTCGTGAATAAAATTGTTGAGTCCTATCTCAAAACTGACAAACTCAAATGCCACAAGAAGTATTGTCTTAGTGATGCTAAAAATGAAATGTACAGTTGAATATTTATTACATTGTCTTACTGCTTTGTGTTTTATCAACATGTTTTTCAGTTGTCAAGAAATGAAGATTCGATCAACTTTCAAAAATCAATATGTGCGAATTTTCATTGATTAAATTTTCTTTTCTCATCATGTAGCTATCGGTGTTCAATTTCACTTCTTGTATGTCTTTGAGTGTTTTTCAATTTCAGCTCTTGTCTGAGAGATGAATTGTTATTCATTCGACTAATTTGCCGTATATAGTTTATTCTGATTTCTATATACATTGTAGTTCAGTATTTGACTGTTTTTTTTTAATCATATAGCTACTGTCTACAACTGTATAACTTCTTCGTCTTCATTTGGTTAATCAAGCTAATCGTAACTTGGAATTTGAGTAAAAAAGCTCAAAATACCGTTACATTATATGATATTAAAAAGGGCAACAAGTATATAAAATTTTAAGAAAAGCGTGTCATGTCTTGAGGTTATAAAATGTATGTTGTGATGGGAGTTTATTTTATTTCAAATTCCCGGCACCTGCAATCGGTTTTCAGGGGCTCTGGCTTCAGTTGGTGGATAGGGGAATGCAGGTGTCTATGCGGGGCAGTCAGGTCATAATACAGAAAGCCTGACCGCAAACCATTGTAGCCAAACTGTGTGGAGAAACGCAACGCTCCATGCAGTATAAAGACACCTTCTATATTGTCTAAAGAGAGCAGAGTCTCTGGGACTCGTATAGAAGGCTAATTTTCCTATTCCTACCCATTTCTCCCCTTTTCCAGTGATATTTTTTTATCAACGTGTGTCCCGATAAAGCTGAAATATTGCTCACTGGACGTTAAACTCTAACTAATCAATCAATCAATTTATTGGTCACCTACTGGCTTCGCCGAGGGGGATTTTAGGTTTGCACTCTGTCAGTCCGTCACACTCAGTGCCTCAGTTTTCCGGACTTTTATCCCATACTATAAGAGTAATAGTTTCTTATACAAGACCTTATTAAAGATAAGGGATATCTTCCACGGGTGTGAGAAATTTCTTCTTTTCCCGAGTGAAACGAGGGTAAAAAGACGAAGAATTACTCACACGAGTGGAAGATGTCCCGATCTTTTATTTTGGTCGAGTATAAGAAGCTATATCTTCTGTAATATAAAGCCGAAGGAAAGCAAAACTTGCCATTCCTTATACGTCAAATCATTCAGGGAGTTTTATTATGGTAACAATTGTGACGTCAAATAAATCGCAACGTTGAATTGGACATTTACCCGTGTAAGACAGGGTCACGCGACCTTGTCTTCTATGGGCTGTCTTACACGGGAAACGGCCATTTACAGAAGAAATATTTATCTAATAAAATATTTGGTATGTAAGTCTACCACTATGAGTTACAGATTAAGTTCGAGTTTGGTTCCGGTTCATTGATTTTGGACGAAGTTATGGGCCTTTGATAAAATATAGGTTTCCGGACTTTTTTTCTAAACCGTTCCAAATATGAAGCTAACATTTTGAGTCTACCACTATGAGTTTCAGATCAATTTTGAGTTTCGTTCCATTCCATTGATATTTGACGGAGTTATGGGCCTTGGAAAGATATAGGTTTTCCAGACTTTTCCTCTAAACTGTTCTAGATATTAAGCTAATTTTTGCTATGTGTGTCTGCCACTATGGGTTACAGATCAAGTTTGAGTTTGGTTCTGGTCCATTGATTTTGGACGGAGTTATAGCCCTTGGACTTAGAAATTTTTTTTAAAATATAGGTTTCCAGACTTTTTTCTAAACCTTTTCAGTTATTAAGCTGATATTTGCATTGTTAATCAACCACTATGGGTTACAGTATGAGTATGGGTTGGGTCCATTGATTTTTGACGGAGTTATGGGCCTTGGGCTCGGAAAACTTCTATAACTATTTTGCTGGTATAACATAGAATTATTCCACCGGTAGGGGACTTCTGTATTGCCTTGCAATACGATCCACACTTGTTTCAAATTGAACTATAAAGAAAAAGCTGGTCAAATTAACCACATAAAATCGAATGAATAGTCAAAATGTAGACTAGCAACTTATACAGTTGTAGGCAGCAGCTATATAATAATGCAGCAGGCGGCTGACGGGGGTGAATTTGAAAGAAATTCCAAGTTAAATATGAAAGGAAAAATCGCCGAGCGGAGCGAGGCTCGAAAATTTTTGGGTAGTTCTTTGTAATAACACCAAACTGAACTGTTCAATAACAGCTAACAGTGAACTGAATATTCATCATAACAGCTAACACAGAACTACCCAATAACAGCTAACACAACATTATATGTTGTAATAACAGCTAACAGAGAATCCATTTTACCCAATAACACAATAACAGTTAATACCCTTGCCCCCCTCTTATCATTGCATTTTTCGAATTAACTATAAGTTTTGTGTTACACGGGAATTTACGGTCAATCAACAGAACTTTCCTTATACTTAAAGGTTTTATTTTCAAAAACATGTATATACATTGCTGCTGAATGATTAGTACTGTATTTATATTATTTTTTTCCAAGATAAAGAATGACGATTGGAATTTGTTACATAAAACAAAATATATGCGAACTAAAAAAGTGGGCTTAATGAAGACCAAGAACTGAATGATTCAATTCCTGCTTCGATTACACCTACATGTAGCACAAATCGACACACATGCATCATGATATCTCGTTTCGTATTCATTTGTTTGTTCAGCCGTCTGATATGTCATCTCCATTGTTACAATCTAAACTGTGACATATCTTATACACCAGATTGCACTACATGTATGCGGATTTTTTTCTGATATCATAACTTTATAGTGATTGCTGCATATGCAATTTCTTGCACATGTACGTTGCACGTTGCAAGTAAACACTTTTGAAGCATTAACACAAATTAAAGTTGTGGTTTTTATGTAAATATATTTCACATACCAGATAATTACCCCGTATCTGTAACAATTCTCTTTGAGGTATAGATACAATAATACTTACAGTCGGTGATAAACAACAACAAAAAACACCCATAACTCAATTAATTAATATACACTCAAAATTCAAGGGGAATAGGTCAAATCGCTGAAAATTTAGTCCTGTACATGACCGTAACAAATGCACCTATCATTTTTGTTCCGTTTGGTGGCACACGTGCACTCTCAGTTTCATAGTACCGGCTAAATTCACAGGAAACAATTTTGAAGCATGCATGAAACGGTCAGATTCCTGCAATCAACCTAACAGTACAATAGCGACGTAAAAAGGGAAAAGCATGAGGGTTAAATCCATTTGTTACTACGATAAATAGAAAAAAAATCGGTCAACTAAAAGTCCAAATTTCGGCATACTTCTTTAGTGACTTAGTTTGGCACTGAATCACATTAACAATGCTAAAATGTAATAAATTATCAATTTTAATTCAGAACTATAATTTGTATTAGTATTTTTTTTTTATAAAAGGCACATGATAATGGGCTGTCCAGGAGTAATAGTTTAGATGGCCGATACAAGCTCTAGTGCTTCTCTTGTGTTCCCGAATCCTGCACTATAGTTTTAAGATTACCAATTTCAGCGGAGCGAAACTAAAACACTGTTATCTTTTGCCATGATTTTCCGCGGTGTTGTTTACATATTGAAAGACAATTGTGTTACCCAAATTTTTCACAGGAACTAGTATTTATATTTTTGTGGCCTCTTATAATATACTGGCTGACAGATTTACACACCATTAAGATGACCCTCGATGCAATATATTGTATTTCAGAGATGCAAATCAAAACAAGCGACAATTTTATTACACAGAATAAATCTGGTAAAACATAAATGAAACAAATTCAAAACATGCTGACTGACTTTTAAATTGTTCCGATAAGGAAAACGCTTTTAAAAATTATTGCAAGACAACTTTATGCACTCCAAGTAAAATGAATTGACAAATAATCGAAGAGGAAAAATATGAACAAATAAAATTAAACCAATGCAAATTATGCGTCATTTGAAATAATTTTTATTCTCACGGTATGACTTCCCAAAGGCGTTTATTTTTCCCTCACCTAGTTATATAGAAAAAATGGTGAAAGGGATATAATCCAAACATGTTTAAATACATAACGTTTAAGTACGAAATTAAGTTAAAGTAAGTTGCTTATCCGGAAACCTCTAATAAGTCTTAAATTTGAAAAACTTTGCATATAGAATATGAAATGTTAATTTTACATACAAATAATACAAAACAATACAAATTCCCAATTAAAGATTAACCTTAGGGGCTAAAAATGATAAAAAATTAAAAAAAAATATTCTTTCGATGCATATACTTTTTGATTACATACATACATACGGAAGCGTATATTCGTCTCTCCTTATTAATTTTGTCTTAACTTTGTGTTATTTTGAAGGCATTAATGCTTTATATGGTGATAATTAAGGGTTATTACAAAAATGTAAGTAATGATTATGTTATTGTCAATTGTAATCCTTGTCAAATTGTCTTCGAATTGTGGTTTATAATATTTAGCTCAATTTAATTAAAATGTTGATAATTATTATAATTGTAACGGTCATTTATTTAATTAATCTTATTCCTTATAAGTAGTATTCAAATGTTATTTAGAAAACAGTAACTGCTTTAAACATGTACGACCATATCCCGTTATTAATTAATCTTGTTTAATAACTTATAACGTATACATAGCAACATTTATTGCCAATTTAATCAAATGGGTTGGAGTTTTGGAATGGGGGCTGGGAGATTCCTTCAAAAAAGAAAAGAAATAGATAAAAATATGTGTGTTACTCTTGTAATATCTTTTTTTCCAACGCTCCCACCGCAGCAGCAATAAACCACCGTTGAATTCCCGAGATGAGCAGAGAAATGAGCAGCGAAATGAGCAAATGATAAAAACAACGCTAGCGAAAATTAGCAAGTGAACAGGGACATGAGCAGCGTGGGCAGCGGCATGGGCAAGTGAGCATTTTCGTAAACAGCGAATTTGGCGCTTTTCCAACCACAACATTTCACCACCACTCCCACGAACACTTAGCACTTTTTAATTCCCGAGATGGGCACGCGAGCAGAGCAGCGAAAATAAGCAAGTGAGCAGAGAAATATGCAGCGTGAGCAGCGAAATGAGCATGTTAGCATACTCAGAAACAGTGGTATTACCACTTTCACCACCTCTCCCACTGCAGCAGCAGAAATTTCCGAGATAAGCACGCGAGCAGCGAAATGAGCACGTGCGCAGTGAATGATCAAGTTAGCTGCGACATTTCCATCTGACCGTATATAAAGCCTTGTTCGTTGAAATATCAACTGGATGTTGATTTCTTCTGCCAAAACCAAGGATCCCTTATTTCTATCATACGATAAGAGATATCATTTTATTAATGTCTTCAATAGACTCAGATGGTTAAAGATACCCCCGAAAAATATAGTACTTGACTTTTGAATAATGGTAATTTTGGCCTTTCCCTAAATTTGGACCTAATTACACCCATACTGTAAGAGACAGGACTTTGTAAATGTCACCATTCATTTAAGAAGCATAAAGTTACCTCGAAAACATATATTGGTGGTTTGTTTCCATTGATTTATTCACTTTTTTTACTTTTGTGGCCGTTTAGGGCTTGCTATATGGTGTGAGGTTCCTCACTGTGTTGAAGATCGTACGGTAACCCCTAGATGCTTTGTATTGGGTCCTATAAAGATTTGGCATGTCGCTGCTCACTTGATCATTTCATTGCTCACGTACTCTCATTTCGCTGCTCGCATGCTCATCTCGGGAATTGCTGCAGTGGAAGTGCTGGTGAAAGTGGTAATTCTGCTGTTTCTGAGTATGATCACGAGCTCATTTCTTTGCCCACGCTGCTTATTTCTCTGCTCACTTGCTGATAATCGATACTCGCGCGCTCATCTCCGAAATTCAGCGTTAGTTTATTACTTGTTCGTGCTAATTTCGCTGCTTACCCTACTTATTTCTCTGCTCATTTCTCATTTTTTTGCTGCTCTCGTGCTCATTTCGGTAATTCAGCCGTGGTGTATTGCGGCTGTGATGGGAGCGGGGAAAAAAGATATCACAAAAGTAACACACACATTTTTATTTGTTTATTTTTAAGAAATCTCCTAGCCCCCATTCCAAAACTCTAACCCATCTGATTAAATTGGCAATATGTGTTGCCAGGTATACGTTATAAGTCATTAACAGGTTCGGGAAACCCCCAATTGGGGTACTATACCCCAATTGAGGTATAATATCCCAATTGGGGTATATGATTATACCCCAACTGGGGTATTTGGTCAGTTTTATATAGATTATTTTTTCTCAATTCATTGGCGCGTAAGGAAACATTATACATGAGAAACGTCGTGATTGTTGTCATCAAATGACATATCGCAATCTACTTGATGATGCTGCATTTCACCAGCAGGGGAATTTTAAGGACGTAAAATCATATATTTGATTCTGTCAAAATCAAAGATTATCGCAATTGTAACTGGGTATAATATCAAGGCAAGAGAAACGGGGAGTGTGTGAAAATATAATCTAGTTGAACTGAAGTTTAGTTTTTAAAAATAAGCAAAGATATTGAAGTTTCTAACACTATTGTTACTGACTACTTTCAGAGTATTTTTAAGACATGGACAAAGAGAGAAAACTCTGAAAGAAATCAAATGACATGTTTATTTGAATATTTCTCCCTTCTTAATTTCTTTGATAATCAAAAAAATATTTTCCTAAATCTATCACAGTTTGCTTTATTCGAATGTAGAAAGAGTTTTCTTTTAGATAAGCAGCATAAAACGATTGTTAGCTCCTCAAATCTTATGTTATCTCTAAATCAGAGTCACTGGTTTTTTAAAATCATAAATCGATCTGCACAAAATTTGCATTATCCTTTTGACAACAGAAGTATATCATCCGAAAGCTCTTATACTATAGATTTATAATTATTATGTATGATGATGCGCCATTCAACCCCTAAAATATAATTAACAAATTACTGGTAATATACCCCAATTGGGGTATAAAAATATACCCCAATTGGGATTTTATACCTCAATTGGGGTATAGTACCCCAATTGGGGTTTTCCCCCAACTTGATTAAACAAGATTAATTAATAACGGTATATGGTCTTGTAAAGCAGTAAATGTTTTCGAAATAACATTTGAATACTATTTATAAGGAATAAGTATAGTTAATTGAATGACCGTTACAATAATAATAATTATCAACATTTTAATTAAATTGAGCAAAATATTATAAGCCACAATTCGAAGAAAATTAAACAAAGATTACAATTAACAATGACATAATCATTACTTAATATCCCTTAATTATCACCATATAAAGCATTAATTCCTAATAATAACACAAGATTTAGGCGAAATTAATAATAAGGAGAGACGAATATACGCTTCCGACATGTATGGTTATACAATGTATTTTCTAAATCCATTTTAATTGTCCATAACATAATTTTGACGTATGATTTCTTATAATTTATTTAATTTCGTTATTACAAGGACATAGGGATAAACCTACATGTATATGTCTCTACTTAGTACCGAAATGCTATTCTAATATACATGTAACTCTTTTCTTTCGCTCTGTAAACAAACCTATGCTTTTAATTCAATAGAACATACGCGTATTATACAATATTAAATAATCTCTAATTTTTACCCCTTGCATATTTCATTTACTATAAATTTGCGCAAAATAAACTTTTCGAATAAACGCATCACCCAAATAGACGCATCATAATTGTCGAAATCGAAATAACCATTACTTGGTAACGAGTTTTCATCTTGTTGTTATGACATTTTATTTGTGTTAGTCAGCATACTATAAAGGTCAACTCCAATCAATTTTGAAAGTTTAAAAAATGAGTTGGAATTAATATAGAATTAAAAACCTCCATACCATGTTTGAAAATAAAACTATCCAAAATGTCATGGAGAGAACAATTTTTTAAACCACTCTGAGGTTATATGCAACTGAATTTCAACTGGTTCTTGTGCGCTGACAATTACAGGATAGCTGATAATTAATCCCGTTGGGAGTTTGGAACGAGAAATGTCGGGAGGTGGAAATAAATGCCGATTTGTATGTGGAGAGGATATTCTAAAGGAAATAAGATGTGAATCTCTAGCTTAAAAATGCACATTTCTCTCTTCTTTAAACTTCTCATTTTATGAAAAAATATTCCTTTTCAAATCTGAGATCCTCTCCAGATACGAATCGGCATTTATTTCCGCCTCCCGAAATTTCACGTTTGAAACTCCCAACGGGATTAATATCAGCTATCTTGTAATTGTGGATACAATCCGGCATTTACATCCTTATCCCGAAAATATCACGTGACTGAGATATACTCATGGTCTCAAAGCGGGAAAAACTACGCTTGTTATTCATAAATTTGAAATAACGTTTAACCGTTTATAATTTAATGTGGAAAGTTACTATAAAATGTCTGAGAAAACGAAAAACGCAACAAAAAAATATTGAAACGTGCAACACGATTTATTCTTTATGGGTAGGCATTACGAGGACAAAAATCAATCACGAATATAATGGATACCCATATAAAAACTACAATTATAAAGTATTGATTGCGTGAAGTATTCCCTAACCTGTGCCCTGACAAATTTCAACAAGTAACAACAGTTAAAGCATATGGCGTGGCTACAACTGGTACAACTGGGATGTCTCTGTCCAGTATAAATGATCAAACGAACTTTTTATATAAATAAAATTTTATCTCATATGTCGTTGGAATCGTATGTAGATAAATTGTATGTTTATTCCTTAATTGTTTTTATCAATTATAAAAACTCAATAATTTTTAGTGTTAGCAATATGAAAATAGTTGCTGGAATACTGAGACGAAGTCAAACGGATGGAACAACGAGAAATATTGCAATGAAAATGGTGGTATGTTTATTTTGTACTCATACGAGAAGAATAAGACATGAAATGTTCTCGAGGAAACATTTCGCGATTTCTTAATCTCAGTTTCGATACACATGAAAATATACAAAACAAATGAAAAGAAACATTTACGAGGTTATAGGAATAAATAATTGCTCCCCAGATTCGAATTTAAGGCAAAGATTCAATACAGGTTTTAGCTTTCTAATGCGCATAATCTACGAATACGGGAACTATTTTATTAAACAAAGGAAGTAGCAAATAACTAAGATGTTTAAAAACTGAAATTGTCAACATATTTAACAAAAAAAAGATATTGCAAGGTTCCACATAGAATCGGCTTTCGGGTCAGCATCGAAGCACTAACTACTGGGCTGCTGGTGAATACCCTTGGGGACTAACAGTGCACCAGCAGTGGCAAAATCGCAGTATAAATACATGTACAGTGGTCTATTGATAACAACGTTTTTGTTCACATCTATGATAACGTGGTTCAGCCAGATTCGTTAGATGTAATTACAGAAAGTAAAATGAAAGTTTCTCCGAGTAGTGTCATTAAAACATTTGTTACATGTATTTTTTATGAATTACTCAAAAATTGTCTATTGCAAATTTTCGATTCTCCATGAATCTTCATCCGGCTAGGCTGTTAACACTTATCTCTTAAAATAAAAGTGACAATAAAAGTCCGAATCGATCAAAGGAAGAGACCAGTAAGGAAAATCCGTATAACATTCGACTGAATCAGGGGAACACAATCCGACACAGAACATTTTTGGCAAGCCGTCATATTTTTGCTGGTGATAGTATAAGCAATAAAGGAATATGGAATGAATTCACATTAGACAAAGACTTTACCAATACATGGTAAAACAAAGCAATGGAACTTTGCTTTTAATTGTTGTTCTTCATCTTGAAGTCCCCATGACGCATTCAACAAGTAAATTATAATTTAATACTGGATGGAAATATTTTATAAACTGACCACAAGATTTTTTTTATGCATAACAACAACAGATGTTTGCATCTACTGAGAAACGTATAATTGTTTCAATTATATTTTAAAGAAATTAAAAATGAATTCATTTAATTCATGTTTATACTTCAAAGCCTAAAATCAAATTAGGTGAGTCCGAAAACAATCGATTTTTAAAGTTATTTCTGCTTAAAGTTTCTTTATCATTTTTTTTTAAAAAATTGCAACAAATTTCATCATACCATCAAATTTAAATTTAACTCCTTAACAGAGAATATCATTTATCGGCAATATGTTTATTTTTCTCTTTGATCTTACTGACTGATATTGTCAGTATCTCCATACTGACCTGATACAAGAAAATATTAGGCAATGACGTCATGAATCTTATGACGTTGCGATAAAAACAATAATTGTGGTTTTGAAGGTCTCGACAGAAAATATCACTAGTATCACAGCTCGTTCTATCGGACTCGCCGCGGTACAGTGATATTTTCTGTCTCGACCTTCAAAACTACCATTATTCTATATTTTTCTTGACACCACTTCAACCATTCTCATTGGCAACACATCTCCATACAAAATAATCTGACAAGCACGGGAGGTACACCTACAAAACCACCGTTTGTGAGAACTAAACAAGAGGCTTTCAAGCATCTATATCGGTTAATGTGCCATGGCTGGTATAGATATATGGATGATATTTCCAACAATCCCAATGTTAAACATGTTCCCTGCTGATGGCCACCTTAGATATTTAATGACGGATATCTTTTATAGAATGGGCCATTTAAGGGTCATTGTGACTATGTTGGTGCTCATTGGAATAGTAGTTTCTGCTCTGGACTAATAATCTCTGACAGGAAGGTCTTCCACTGTGTTTTCCAAATTCTTAAGATATCTAGAAATATTGTTTCTATATATAAAATAAACTTTTTCCATTATTGTTTAAATTGATGAAAAAATCATGGTAAAATTGCATTGAATAATGCCTCAGACAATGATAAAATATTAACTTGAGCAAAAGTAGATAAATCAACTTAAATGAATGTGAGGAATAGTTGAACAAGAATGATTTTACATGTTTTGGGATATTTGGCCACAAGGAATAAACTTGTAAAATATGACGCCCTGTAACATATCATTCAAAAGATATACCCAATTATATTCATTTGTTAAGTTCAAGGTCACAATGTCAGATATTTTGGTATCAACTAAACGATTTTGACACATGAATACACATACAAAATATGAAAGTCATATCACTTATCATTCAAAAAGATATACCCAATGTTAAACTTTATGATTTTTGTACAAAATTCGGTCTAAATTAAAGGTGAAGGTTATGATGTTAAATATTCCGGTATTTTTTCAAAAAATTTTCCACAGGAAAATATGAAAGCCATGTAACTTACCATCCAAAATATACCCAGTGTTAAAGTTTTGCAAACAGACAAACATACATACTAACACATATATTTTTCTTCTTAAAAATTACTACCTTTGAAAAGAACACAATATGAGATCAAAATTTGCAGTTAAACGTTAATTTTCTATAGTATAATAAAAAAAAAAAACAGACAAACATTGCTTAAATGAAATGAAGTGCAAGACTCTTTAGTACAAAATAACGTTTTTTAGTAGGATATAAAACTTCTTATATTTTTTTCTTAACGTAGCACCCTGACTGGCAGCCCTCCGGGTCTGGCTTTCCAAATGACGTTGCAGTATTAAAGCTTGATTCCCCTCTTGAATTCAGTGGCGCGATCAATAAAATACAAATGGCGGACAAAGATGACGGAAACTTCGCTGGAGTCAAATGTACTTTATCAGGATGGGGGTTGACAACTGGAGGTAAGTACAGGCAAATTCACCTTTTAAAGCGTAAAACACAATCAAAAGATTATAGACATACAGTGGGGTGCAGTCATAGCCTCTCGTCCAAGTAATTTTTGAGAGCAGTCACGAGAACAGCTCTAAGTAAACGTCACATCAACTTACAAAACAATCCCTTGACGGCGGAAAGTTTATACTTATTTGCAATGCAGGCAACGTGTAGAAAAAAGTGTAAGTAAAAATGCTCCTGCACCACTGAATCCGCGTCCTAATTCAAATTTGGAGGGTATACAATGATATATAGACTGCCTGAAGATAGAAATAAGTTGCTTCTTTTAAGGGTAATGTTTGTTTCCTTGTGAAACTCCATATACAATTCATGCAGAAAATCTTACAATGCCAACTGTTTTGCCTGGCGCAGTACAAGTGACAAACAAAGACAGATACAAGAAATTTTGTTAGAGCGTCACAAAAAGGCGTTCTGCTGCCTGTGACAACAGTCATTTAGATAGCAATATTTTTGATAAAATAATGGTACTATTATTGAATGGTCTCAGAAAATCATCCGTGGATCAGTTAGATAGTACAAGGTTTGAGAATCCAAACTACCATTTGGGAGCTGAAATCTGAAGACCACCCCGCGGAAATTAAAATCAGAAACTGGTTATTTTCTTTACTTATCATCAGCCCGTCAAAGGGGGCGCAAGGTCAGATAAAAATTCTTCCTCAGCATTTAGAAATGGTATACTCGAGGTCTTTGAAAAAAAGAATATATCTTTTACCTGATTCTAAACCAGATATCCTAGAGAACCTTTTATAACTGACTGAAATGGAAAATTCTTGTAGCATAATCAAGTCATGCAATTCATGATATTTGCCAAGCTACAACTCAGGGAAAATGGAAGGTAAACCAGAGGCTCCCAGGAGCCTGTGTCGCTCACCTGGCTTTCAGTTGCCACAATCAAGCTTACGTTGTAAGTTATACAGTTGGTATTCAGTCTTTCAAACTTTGGTAGCTAGAACACCACCAATATCTTGAACTGTTTATAAAGTCTGATCATGTTTTACTATATTTCTTTGTTGGTCTTTTTTGACAAAAAAATTCTTGCTAAGGACCACTTTCGACACCAGTTTTGAAGTCGAGACATCATTTTGTAAATGGCGGTCAACAAACAATTTTCAACGTTGGCTTTGAAGTTGTAACACCATCTATTTGGAAACCAAATTTCATTGAAATTGGACAATGTTGAATCTTCCCGCTTTTTTGGCAGTCATTTTGAAAATGGACGTCAGCAAACAATTTTCAACATAAGTTATCAATACCTAGTTGGAAACCAAATTTCATTGAAATCCGACAATGTTGAATTTTCCCGCTTTTTTGGCAGCCATTTTGAAAATGGCCGTCAACAAACAATTTTCAACACTGGTTTTGAAGTCGCAACATTAAAATCTATTTTGAAACCAAATTACATTGAAATCGGACAATGTTGAATTTTCCCGCCTTTTTTTGCGACCATGTTTAAAATGGCAGTCAACGAACAATTTTTAGCAAAAAATGTACAACCAACTGATGAATCTGGTAGACGCTCTCTAGAACTTCAGGATAATTTACCAGATTTCTACACTTCGAACAGGAAAAGTGTCCAACCTATAAGATTGATATATGGGAGGTCAAAAACTACAGATGCATTATAATGCATGAATTTTTGAATTTTCTTGGGTGGATGGTTGCTCGTTTCATATTCACAAGTAGTCATAACGTACTAGTTTGGCTGGATTTAAATCTTTGTTTTGAGGGATGCCCTAACACCTAACCACCATCGATTACTATTCTATAATAAAACACCCCGTTATATGAAACTGTTCAAGAATGTCTTTGTTACTCTGAGGAAGGATCTGGTGAAGTTAATCAGAAAATTGTTTAAGTTTCTTCGAACTCCGTGAATGCATGAAAGTTTTCAAATAATACGGAGCTACCAAGAGAGATATAAAGATGACATTGTCTGAAGGAACATTTAATTCCATTTGTGCATATCTAAAATGTTAAGTAAAAAGGTAGAAGGGAGTAGAATTTCTGATCTTCTGTTTGAAGCTGGACTTGTAGGTTCCGGCAAAGCCTTCCTGTATTGCAACTGTTTATGGGGTCTCCTGAAAACACAAGCTTGAACGCAGTTTATATAAGTCGTCGAAATGGCCATATGCAGAAAATAAATTGCAGTAATTATAACTTCGATATTTTGTTCTGTCAAACTGATGTTAAGGATAATTTTATTTATAGGAAACTATAGTTCCTATGGGAACTAACTGTGTGCCACTTTTAGCTGACCTTTTACCTTTACTCGTACGAGGCCAAGTTTTTACAAGGGCTTACACAAAGAAAACAAAAACATTCAGCCCAGTCCTTTAATTTCAGCTTCCGCTACATAGACGATGTTCTTTCTCTTAATAATCCTAATTTAAAAGAATATTTACATCAGATCGCTCCCAATGTACTTGAAATTAAAGAAACAACTGATACACCTACTTCAACTTCGTACCTGGATCTTTTGTTGTAAATTGACAAAGATGGACGTTTAAAATCTAAGCTATACGACAAGCGTGATGATTTTAATTTACCAATTGTGAACTTTCCCTTTCTTAGCAGAAATATACCTACCTCTCCAGCCTATGGAGTTTGCATTTTGCAGTTGATTCGTTACTGTCGAGCGTGTAGTTTGTACAGTGATTTTTTTGAACAGAGCAAAAACACTGTCCCAAGAGCTGCCTAGTCAGGGATTTGTTCAACCATTGTTAATTTCATCCCCCAAGAAATTCTATGGCCGTCACCATAATATCATTGAAAGATACGAGGTGTCAGTATACAAAATGAAAGCAGACATTTTCAGCTAGATTCAAGTCTTCCCGTATTTGACCACCGATTTTGACATTTTCCTAGATTGACTCACTTACAGTGTGACGGGTGCTGTTAACAGAGCAGGGCATACTTACCCTTCCGGAGCACCTGATGTCACTCTCAGTTTCACTGGAGTTCACACTGTGAGTGCCTTGGTTTTGAATGTTGTCTATTCCTGTGCTTTCTATCTTTCCAACGTCATTGTTTACTGTGTTTAACGACATTTTTTTCTGTGTCCTCGTTTTGGCCATGTCTTTGGACCTCGATTTTTGTAATTCCACTCCTTTGTTCCTTCGGTATTCTACTGCCGTTGTTTTAGTAATACAGTCAGTTACAGGGGGATACGGGAAAAGATGGATTGCCGGGAAAATTTTGTATTGGGCGAGACGTAAGCTGAGCCCCGAAACGATTTTTTTTTCATGCATCCCTGATATTCTCTTATCCCTATAATTCACTTTGTTACGAATTTATCCTGACGACGAAATAAATAGATTTAACTTCAAACCAACTTTGTCAAACTTATTTTTTCTCGCTTAGGGGACGACCATTTGATTCTGAGGGGGGGGGNGGGGGGGGGGGGGGGGGGGGGCTGGCAGATTTTGTAAATAAAAATAAATATTCTGTCCCTGAAAAAGTTGAAAATAAATAATCTGGCCTGCACATCCAAGAATATAAATAATCTGACCTTAGATTCATTGGTACGATACGATTATGGTATTGAAAAAAAAATATTCTGGCCCGCAAAATTTTGAAAATAAATAATCTGGATCGACCAAATTTGCCAGCCCCCCCCCTCAGAATCAAATGGTCGTCCCCTTATTAGTGTTGCGAAGAATAGTGCCACTCACAAGTTTGTTAACACCTGACAACTTTTAGCCATTGACAGACATACAGAGGACTTGAAAAAAATTGTGTTGGTAGGTTCGGAGTAGGGGTACTGCATGCACTGGGCGGGGTTATCTAGCCCATGGCGTAGTAAGTTTACTCAATTGTTTCTTAAATTTGATGAAAATGTCCAGATAACATATTTTCTCTTATTTTTATTTTTTTATCTGTTAGTGTGTCCAAAATCAGCTTTCCTTCTTCAAAATTTTATTAACTGGGTGACAATTTTCACTTATTTTTATTTCTTCCAGCTTGATTGCAACAAACACATAAACGAGGCGCTTGAATTCAGTCGAATATTTGTTTTGCTTGATTGTTCCTTTAATGCCATAAGTTAATACTAGAAGCATAGAAAGGTCTTCTCACTATCATCATCAAATGCGCAAATAACATAGATTAAACGAGTACATGAAAATATATTTTGCTGCTCGGAATAGAAATAGTAATTAATTTTGTAGGTGGAATTGGTCTTCCGGACGAATTGCGAAAGGTTGATATGACGGTACTGACCAACGCCGATTGCAGTGGGAGATGGACCGATATCGGTAATGCAGATATCAACGACGGTCATATCTGTATTGGTAATGATGAGGAGACTAGTAAATCAGCCTGCAATGTATGTTAATAATATTTTATAGGAAACCGAAGTGTCCCGATAGGTAAATTCATAAAGATTATATTCATGGACGAAAAACAGAAAACCAGGGGAGACTACACTGGCGGATCCAGCATTCGATTTTTTTTGTCTAAAATTTGTCAAAAAGGTTCATTTTCGAGTTAAAGAGGGTTACAATCAGCAGGAACCCTCTGAATTCGCCAATGCACCATTATCCAACAATACAAACATAAACATCCATTAAATTTTCTGTTTCAACATAAAAATTGTCGCTTTTCTTGGCGTCCCTTTGGGTTTCAGTTCAATTCAATTGGTTTAGGATTGAAAACAGTTTGCAGTATTGTGGTAATTTCAACCTGCTGTTGCCCCTTAACAATTAGCTTTTATACTTTTAATACCTCATTGTAAATTAGCATAGAATAAAATGGAAACTAATAATTCATGAAACTTTTTTGTGTGGTACTTATATTTAGTGGGAACAGTTTATCCGAAAGCCGAATTTTTCCTCCTTTTTCCCTCAGATATCCCATTCAAACCCAATATGGGAATTTTAAGTTCATGTTTGTTTCTTATTTGACCCCCTTCTTTGGCTTTGGAAACAAAGCTACAATATTGTTTAGCACATGCGTATATTTTTTACAAAATGACATTTGTAATGCACAATTGCACATTTTATGTACTCAATGTTCATTTTATTTTGTGTAAATAAAGTTTTAAATAATGAATCACCCAAAAATCCAAAACAAATAATGATATTAATAGAAATTTACAACAATTACTAAATTTACGACTCAGAACTGAAATTGACATAACCGTAACCTAGCAACAGATGTGTTGTTGTTATGAAATCCAATCACGATATAAAGTTTTTAATTTTTAACGTTAATAAATTATAAATATTATATTGCTTTTCTTTTTTTTTTGGCTTCAAAAATAACATAACTAAACAGACATATAAATCAGAAATTCAACCAGATCACACTTATGTCTGTTTCAATTTTCAAATATCCGTATTTTATATTTTCTGTAACAGATAATTTGTATTAGTTCATAATCTTATAAGCCACTTGTATTAATAAATGAACGAATATAGATTTCTTTATGTCCATTTATGTGTGTTTGTATGCAGTTTTTGGACATGTTTCAATTCTGGTGCAAAACCCAATTGCTCTCTAAGAGCCGCTTCGAATGTTCAAAACTCTTATTAAAAAATATTAGAATCGAAATAGATTATTGCAATTGGGCTCTATGCGAATTAGAACATGGCCAGACTTTATATTTGTCTTCATTTTATACCTCACTATTGCTCGGTATAAAATATTGACAAATATAAGGTCTGCCCCTGTTCTAATTCGCATAGAGCCCGCTTGCAATAATCTATTTCTTAGTTAGCATACTTTAGGGAAACGGGATTGGTAAAAGGAGGTTTGGTTACCCTTAAACCAGTTTAATCCTACCGCTTGCTTTTGCTAGTGCCGGTACCAAGTACCGAATTCCTATCGTTATTATACCCCATGCATGATATAACACATGCATAATTACAGTTAAATGTAAAATTTTAAGTCTTTATTATCAAACACTGAATAAAATTAATCAAATATAACAAATTTGATGCATTGTAAGCATACTGAATTACACACAATTCTCTGTTGAGTAGTTTGAGAAGCTAAGGTCGTTGTTCCAGTTATATATACCCTTGTCTCTTGGTTGGTGATACTCCTCCGGCTTTGTGTTGAACAAGTGTAACTTCGTTAGCTATCTGTTCTTATTTTCTGTGACGGAGTTATTTGTATTAGTTTGGATGCAGTACCTGAATCATCTTTCTTATAACTAAATACGGAGGTTACTGTGAATTTACTTTCTGCATATGCGCATTTCGACAACTTATGTCTCTTGAGTGCAGATAAAATCTAAATGTTTGGAAAACCATATACTCAAAGATATTTAAAAACTGATAGAGAACAAATAACCAAATATGATCTAAATGTAAAGCCAAAATTAGCTAAGGACATTGCTATGCATGAGGGAGATACTCCTTAGTTTTAAACATAATTTACAAAAATTTAGATATTGTAAGGATCCAAAAATAATCGGCTTTCGGGTCAGCACCGAAGTACTGACTACTGGGCTGGTGATACCCTCGGGGACTAACAGTCCACCAGCAGTGGCATCGACCCAGTGATAACAAATAACTAAATACCGAGGTTACTGTGAATTTACTTTCTGCATATGCGCATTTCGACAACTTATGTCTCTTCAGTGCAGATAAAATCTAAATGATTGGGAAACCATATACTCAAAGATATTTAAAAACTGATAGAGAACAAATAACCAAATATGATCTAAATGTAAAGCCAAAATTAGCTAAGGACAGAGCTATGCATGAGGGAGATACTCCTTAGTTTTAAACATAATTTACAAAAAAATAGATATTGTAAGGTTCCAAAAATAATCGGCTTTCGGGTCAGGACCGAAGTACTGACTACTGGGATGGTGATACCCTCGGGGACTAACAGTCCACCAGCAATGGACTGTTAGTCCACTGCTGGTGGACTGTTAGTCCCCGAGGGTACATATTACATCTTTTATTACATCATTATATTTACACAATAGTAAATGACATTGAAGGCAATATCACAAAATTAAGACTGCCCGAGGGTTGTGATATGGACCAGGAAATTGATATGGCCCGAGCCAAAGGCGAGGGTCAAATCAGTTTCCTGGTCCATATCACAATCCGAGGGCAGTCCAAATTTTGTGATATTGGCTTTAATGTCATTTACTATTGTGTTTATTGCATTGAAGAAATCATAATCATTAGAATATTTATACAAAAAGAAGGCACTGATCTTATGTTTTATTCAACAACAAAGAAAAAAAAACTAAAAACCAAAAACAAAAAAAAAGAATATTAAATGATACAATATATAAAACAAGGAGAAAAAGGATACATCTAAAGCCACTTCTTAAATATCAAAAATCTTTAATCATTTTTAACAAAAAGCAAGATTTATCTTCAAAAATCAGGTTTCTTATTTAAACTTTTTTTTTCTTTTGATTAACTTCAAATTGTTAGTGTTTTTACATTTGTAAATCAATGTTACTGTACTTGATTAAAATCAATGAAATTAATGTAAATTGTTGTCTGTAACCATTTATTGATTTACTTAAAAGTTAAATGCGTTTTATAAATGGGAAGTGGACTCAAATCCAGCGGTCCGATTTCCAGCCGATATTGACCGGCAATATCAGAAAATAAGACCGTCGCTTTTCATACTCCAGAATTCTACATGTCAGCTGAGCAGTATTAAACCAATGAAATGTCAGAATTTTAAACTGATATGCTATAATACATCTTTCAATCTTCTGCTGTGTCATCCGTCATGGTCGTTTTCTCGGTCCTTCATTGTAGTAGTACTTCACGTCTGTTTCCTTCAATCTAGTATGTTGTCTCTTCGTCAATAAATGTTGTGAAGTTTGCTGTTGAGTCATAGTTCTCAATGCTTTAAACCATATTTCGTCTACCTCGGCCTGTTGTACAAGGAGTAGCACTGATGATTTGCTAATAACTCGGCGAATTTCTGGTTCATCTTTGTTGTTAAATTTTTTCTCGAGACGATATTGGAGTCTCTGAATGAAAAATTGGTCAAAATAGAAATGCCTATGTATTATTTATTCAATACGATATTTCCTTTCGACTATAATATATATAATATTTAACTCTAAAAAATGCGAAAAATCAACTCTTATTATTGCGTTTTCCATCAGACAATATGTATTCCTATGGGAACTAACTGTGCGCCACTTTCAGCTGACCTTTCCTTTACTGTTGAAAGGCAAAGTTTTTAAAACGGTTTACACAAAGAAAAACAAAAACATTGAGCCCGATTTAATTTCAGCCTCCGCTTTATAGACGATGTACTTTCTCTTAATAATTCCCAATTTAAGTAATATTCATTCAGATCTATCCCAACGAGTTATCAAATTAAAGAGACAACTGGTACACCTACTTCAGCCTCGTACAGCTTTGTACATGGATCTTTTCTTGTATATTGATGAAGATAGACCTTTGAAATTTCAGCTATATTACAAGCGTGATGATTTTTACTTCCCAATTGTGAACTCTCCATTTCTTAGCAGCAATATACCTACCTACCCAGCCTATTTCACAATTGATTCGTTACTATCAAGCATGTAGTTTGTACTGTGATTTTTTTAACAAAGCAAAAACACTATCCAAAAAGCTGCTTTGTCAGGGATTTGTTCAACCTATGTTAATTTAATCCCTCAAGAAATTTACGACCTTCAACATAACATAACTCAAGGATAAAACGTGTCAGTGTGGCATGTTTCCAGTTTTGTCAAAAATGATACATTTTGTGAAAAGATATTTCCAACTGAAATATGCCATTTATTTTACTTTTTCTACAAAACTTAGCTGATTTTGGCTTTACAATTTGATCATACAGGTTGTTTGTTCTCTATAAGTTTTTAAACATCTTTGAGTTAATGGTCTTCCAAACGTTTAGATTTCATCTGCACTGAAGAGACATAAGTTGTCGAAATACGCAATGCAGAAATAAAATTCACAGTAACTTCGGTATTTAGTTATTTGTTACCACTGGGTCGATGCCTCTGCTGATGGACTGTTAGTCCCCGAGGGTATTCTCCAGCCCAGTAGTCAGTACTTCGGTGCTGACCCGAAAACCGATTCTATTTGGAACCTTGCAATATCTAAATTTTTGTAAATTTTGTTTAAAACTAAGGAGTATCTCCGTCACGCAAAGCTCTGTCCTTAGCTGATTTTGGCTTTACATTTTGATCATACTGGTTATTTGTTCTCTATCAGTCTGTAAACATCTTTGAGTTAATGGTCTTCCAAACGTTTAGATTTTATCTGCACTGAAGAGACATAAGTTGTCGAAATGCGCATATGCAGAAATAAAATTCACAGTAACTTCGGTATTTAGTTTTTTGTTACCATTGGGTCGATGCCTCTGCTGGTGGACTGTTAGTCCCCGAGGGTATTCACCAGCCCAGTAGTCAGTACTTCGGTGCTGACCCGAAAGCCGATTCTATTTGGAACCTTGCAATATCTTATTTTTTGTAAATTTTGTTTAAAACTAAGGAGTACATGTATCTCCTTCACGCAAAGCTCTGTCCTTAGCTGATTTTTGCTTAACATTTTGATCATACTGTCAGTTTTTAAATATCTTTGAGTTAATGGTCTTCCAAACGTTTAGATTTTATCTGCACTGAAGAGACATAAGTTGTCGAAATGAGCATATGCAGAAATAAAATCCACAGTAACTTTGGTATTTAGTTATTTGGACTTTATTTTTATTTTCATAAAGTTTTTATATTTTCTTAAATGAGAAAGAAAGAAATATTTCAAAATTTTTTTATTTTAAAATTTTGATAAAGAAATGATAATTATTTAAGAATCAATATAAGATTTACATTTTGAATAGAACAATGTTTTGTTAGGATTTTAGAAATGTCCAATTTTATCTCCTTTGTATTAAAACCTTACTTTGTAGATATGAGTGTTAGAAATCAAGCTTATTATGTTCAAACTTGTTGTCAGATGGTTCTTAAAGTTAAGGTGACATGCAATTAGCTAATTGTGTTAAAAACATCTATTATTGTTTTCCGTCTCAAAGAAATACTATGTAAACAACAGACGGGTAAATTATCTAAAGAATTCACATGACATAGGTAAAGAGCTTTTCTAAAAAGGTTACGCCCCTTGTGCTACATTTTGACAGAGTTTCCAAGGTTTTTGATTGAGTCTGAAATTTGATAGGATGGACCTGAAACAGCGTAGAAAATTCTGTGGTCAAGTTTATTCACCAAAAGCGTCACTTCTTCATGCGCTTTTGATGATTAAAAATTTGAAATTACAGAAGTTTGTTACGCATTGTTTCAGGTGAGTCGAAACTTTTATTTTAAAGAATTTTTGTTTTAAATATTTGGAAATTTAACGTTAACTTTACAAAATATTTAAAACAATTTTAACTTCCCATAAACCAAATGCTGTAACGTTCGAAAAACAATTCATTTTTGAGCATTTTAACAGCGTTATATTTAATAAAAAGGAATGGGTATAATTTATGTTGGGTTTACTGACTCATTAACCCATTTGTTTGCTCTTTACATAATCTGCTCCGCGGATTATTCAGTATAAAGAGTCAAAAATTGATTTTATGGTTATTCAATTAACCAAAAATAAATGACAGCCACTCTTTAAATAAATACAATTAGAATTCTAAAAGTAGATGAGCCGCCTCATGTGTTTTATTTCAAATTTTAAAACGTTTGGTTCTGTTTTATATGGATAAAAATTAATAGATATTATCTTTATAGGGCGACAGTGGCGGACCAATGACTTGTGAAGAAGGTGGTAACAAATATCTTGCTGGAGTGACTTCATGGGGTATTAGCAATTGCTTATCATATCCAAGCGTATACACCAGAATAAGCTACTTCCGAGACTGGATAAGACAAGAGACTGGCGTATAAAATTGATTAAAAATAAAATAAATACTTTTAAATAAAATGTATATTATATCTGTAAATTATAGCATGATTGAAAAATGTGTATTAGGCAAACAAAAACAAAACCAGATAATTCAGATCTTACCTTAATGTTTATCATCTGTGCTGATTTGGCAGCCCCATGAAGTACCATGATTTGTAAAACACAGATGTATTTATAACTTTTTTAATTCAGTGTTCATTTTGATGTGATTGTGCCTGTATTTTTTCGAATTGTTTGTTTAATGTTCGCAGATGTGTTAACAATCGACCCTAGTTTTTGTTTGAAGAAATTGAAACACGTAACTGCCTCATATGGCAAAATGAAGGCCACTTTGCTCATTTGCATACGATCGCCATATTAAAACAATATGGCCGACATTATTGTCATATAATAGTAAGGGCTGGGCAGTAAAAAACTGAATTTTACTTTATAAATTATTTGTAGGCAATTTCTCCTTTCTTTAATTTACCCCTACACCGGTTTTGAATTCTTTGGGCAAATTTGGCATTGAAGGTCAATAAACTGGAGGTTCCTGGCAATATTCTGAAAATGAAACATTTTCCTTGATATTATTAACTAGACTTGGTAAAAAACCTGAAATTTGGAGGCCGTTCTTTGAAACTCCGGCTACTGAATACAAACTCTCTTTTCCTGCAATGCCATTTCCAGATAAAAAGTTCCGGTAAATATACTTGATCCTTTGTTCTGTTCAGATTTGAGGGTTCCCAAAAGCAATAAAAAGACCTGTTTTTATATTTTCTGACTATGACGTCATTTTCTTGTCGTCAAGTGAGGAATCAAAGTCTAAATTCACACCCATTCCATCAGCAGAATCTTGTTGTTTCTTCTGCACCGGTGTGTAAACAATCGATCATATGATCATCTATGGAATATGGGGTACCTAATGGGTAAAAAGTAATCACTTCACTTACAAGTGTATGTTGATCCGGGATTTTTACTTCTTCGGAAATTTATTCTAGAATTATGTATTATGACGTCATCAACGTAATGAATAATTCATTACCTCGTGGATAAAAAAGTGGTCGTGATTTTGTCATATATTTTTTTTACATTATATATGTAAAATTTAAATATGTTCTTGTGCAGACAAAGCTTCTAGTAATATTGTTTTTGTTTGTGAAACACATTATTAAAACGCCTCATCAAAGAGGTAAGCAATGATATCAATACTCCATCTAATGCTATTCCGAAAGAGTTTCATTTGACAAAAATGAAATCGTCTCATATAACAGGTCTAAAGTCCTCCTTTAATATTCAAACTAAAAGTAAGAATCAAGACCTGTCATATTACACAAAATCTATAAAGAATTTTCTCACCCTACCTGTAGTGCTTTCTGTGTAGCCAATTCCTGGGTGAGATATTTCCGTCTCACCCACCCGCCTGGGTGAGAACACATACACGATCTTTTTCCCGCGGTTTTTGTGTCCCCTTGACATTCAAATTGCATTTGTCTTCTTGTTTTTTTCTTTTTAGATAAGCACATTTTCCAACATCGTCGACTTATAAAAATGTGTCTTTAACACTTGACAACTATTATATGTGGCAGATAATTCTGAAAATAACGTAATACTCAACATTCAAAAATCCCGCTCGAATCTTATGAAAAGGGGACGTAACTCCTGTAAGTAAACAAATAAGTCAGGAACGTCAAATATAAGTATATAAGTAAACACAAATGAAAAGCCACAGTAAGCCAAGTAAATAATTGCATAATGTTATATGTTTTGAATTATTTAGTGTCAACAGAAATCCAACGTTATGCTTGATAGTACGATACATGATGTCCAATGATGAGCAACTGTCCGTTCGTGTTTGCTGGGTGAGAAAACAAATCAAACACGGCTATGTGTGTGAGACCAGGTAAATCTCACACACCCTCGGGCAAGATTAGGTAGTCTCTGACTCGGCGAAACCTCTTGCCCTTGGGTGTGTGAGATTTCCTTGTCTCGAACACTACTTATGCGTGTTATATTCATATTGCCTGTGAAACTTACTCAGATTTTTTTTCTGCATGAAGCATACTGTGAGATTATTTATGATATAAATCAATTTTGAATGCTAAAAAATTCCACAAAGATTTATTGGAAAGTTTGAAATGAATTACATTTTCTCAAACCCTTCCTCGTAATAAACTAATGTATCATTGAGAAGGCATTTGATACTTTCAAAAAATTGATGTATCATGTTACATATCCACATTTTTTTCAAAAGCAACAGGAAAAGTATGCTACAATGAAAAACAGGTGAACAGTTTGTTTGATTTTCCTACTGATAATATAGTTGTCACATTTTGGGCACAAATAAAGTGATATGGAGTAAATGTACATGGGACGAAATCCCTATAAATGCACAATAAGATTAAGCAAATGGAACAACGCTTTCATTGTTGTTCTAAATCTTCATTGGGAGGTATGTCAAAGACACGATGAAATTTCGTTATCGACGGCAGCATTTTACGGTTACTAATTTCAACATTCATTATATGATGGAGCTGCACATGTTTGTCAAGAATTACGATAACGTCAACAACGTTAATGAAAGAGCTGCACTTGCTTGTGAGCATTGACCAGACGATATCGTCAACATCGTTACGAAATCGTGAGGATATCGTCAACAACGCCTATGCTCAATATGTAGTAGTGTGTCGATAACGACGATATCGTCAATATCCGTATATATATAGAAACAACATCTCTTACTAAGACAAATTCTAGGACTTCGCTTTTCCAATAAGCAGCTTCCCTTTCTTTGTAGCAACATTTCAAGCGCCAGCCTATGGAGCTTACATCTCCCAACGTATTCTCTACTAAAGGGCCTGTGGTCGACATAACGACTACATTGATAAAACACGGTTACTTTCAAATAGGCTACTCAAGCAAGGTTATGTTGCCCATAACTTGAAGTCATAACTACGGAATTTTTACGGTCGACATCACATTCTTATGGACAGTTATGGGTTATCTGTTTCCCAGATAACAGCAGATATTTCTCTGTACAACTGAAGTTTGTTTTTCGTTTACCGGATGGAATTGGCATGTTCAAAATGGCAGGTGTCTTATAAGAAGCAGGAGATGCTTACTCTACCGGTGCACCTGATCTCACCCATGGTTGTTCATTTTTGTACGTGTGTGTGTCTTATTTTTTTCTTTTCTGTGCAGTACTCATGTTATGTCTTTGCTTCTTTGTTTTTCTGGTGATGCATTTATCCTTGGACTGACGGTTCTGGCGATATCGTCAAGTTCGTTATTGCTAATGGTGAAGGTGCAATTACAAAATGTATGTGTAGATTTTCTACCATATCTTCAAAATTCTTGCGAAAGCGGAGACGATATCGTCAACAACGTAAAAAGTAGAGCTGCATTTCCTTGTCCATATCATTAACATCGTATCGATATCGAAAAGCCATAGTTAACAGCGCTTATGTTTGATCTATACTAGTCGATACGAATATATCATGTAAATCTTCTCGATATCGTTAGCAACGCTAATGGTCAATAAGTATTTGTGGAGACCGACGATGTTGTCAACAACGTTTATGGTCTATCTGTACTTGTTATTCGAGTCCTCTTTTATCAAACCTGCATTTGTTTGTCCAATGAGGTCAACCTGCAGATCAAGTAAGACCATGCTAATTTTTCAATTACTAGTAAATCATTTTAGTTATTTGTTCTCTATAAGTTTTTATGTATCATTCGGTCTAAGGTCTTCCAAAAGTTTTATTTGATCTGCACTGAAGAGACAAAAGTTGTTAAAATGACCATCTTCAGAAACTACATTTACCTTAGCTTCAGTATTTTGTTGTTCTTTGGACTTTTATTGCTCCAAATATTTTTTCTTCAATTTAGTTAACTCACCCATTCCTATTTTCTGTCCTGGTGCTGCTGAAGAGGCTATAATCAGCCCAGTCCATTTTCGAGTGTGCCGATAAATGTTTTAAAGTAACCCCCATCCTGTCACTCCTTTGATATTGTCCACACATGTTTTGCATTTAGCACTGGTCTTTCTTTTTGTCCTACTGCATGTCGTAATTTTAATTATCCTGCAATATTTTTATATTTGGCCTATCTTTTTACATTAGGTAGTTCGAGCCTAATAAAAATATTAGATAGATGTTTTTATTTTAAGATATTTTGTACGTATAAAAAAATAAAATAAAAATGATATGTCACCGATCATCTTTTCCTGTTATCAGGCTTTGAAAATCAGGCCAAATTCAGTATTTTTCAGCAATATTTACAAAGAATGTATAGGGAAATATGAGAACATGCTTATCATTTATAAATATCAGATAGATTTTAAAAAAAATATTTTTTGACATTTCAGAGGTATATACTTCAGCTGTATGTTGAGCTTAAACAATCTATATGTCACCGTTTGATTAAGAGAGATATTTTATATAATTTACCAAATAGACAATATTTACGATAAAAGGGAGCTAATTCGCGATAAAGTGCATGTCAATATATTATGACGTCATAATGAAAAAGCCAAATAAGGAATATTCGGCTTGAAAATCAAGTCAATTCCGCGTCCGACTTGTGTTTTAAAAATGTGCCGTGTATTAGTGTCGATCTACCTTAAACTGATATTTTAATTTTTATCCAATTTGTATTTATTAAACAGATGATTTGATCGGTCAAAACTGACTTATCTATTTATGTTGTTCCATTGCTGGCTTCAACCATGTATTTGTAGAGACATTGCTCAATTTCCTTTCATCGTTTATCTATCTACCATTCTTAGGACGGAGAAAGATACACAATTTGTGGTGTTTTTTATTACAAAAATAGGAGCATTGTACTTTAGACCGGTTAAACAAAATTATTCAGTTATTATATAGATAGCGGTTATCTATGGACTTTTCTCTGTAAAATAAATATCATATTCTCACCGGCGTTTTGAAATGAGAAAAATAATCCGCATCTAAAATCTCAGTTTTTGAGTAGAAAATCTATATAATAAAAGCATAACTAATCGATTACCATGACTATCAATAAAAATGTCACTAGTGTCGATCAACGCAGTGGATTAAACTCGGTGCGGAACAAAGTTCCGCAACTCGTTTAATCGTTCTGCGCTGTTCGGCACTCGTGACATTTTTATTGGTATTCACGACAGTCAATTAGTTATACTTTAAGTATTTCTTTAACTATAGCAACGACAGTGTAACATCAAACGTCTTTCTCTATCAATTTTAAACATCTTTGAGTTTATGGTCTTCCACATGTTAAGATTTTTTCTGCAATGAAGAGACATAAGTTGTCGAAATGACCATAGGGTCCAATTTTAAACTATGTTCCCTGCTGGCGGACATCGTAGATAAGAGGCGAACCTGAAAAACAACTTTTTTTAGGGGACCACCCAAGGAGTTTTGTGGCCAAGTTTGGTTCCAATTGGCTCAGTAGTTTCTGAGGAAAGATCTCTGAATGTTTTTCCCATAGGATCCAATGTTCAGCTATGTTCCCTGCTGGTGGCCATCTTGGATAAGCAGCGAACCTGAAAAAAACTTTTTTGTAGAGCACTACCCAAGGATTAATATGGCCAAGTTTGGTTCCAATTGGCTCAGTAGTATCTCCGAATATTTTCCCATAGGATCCAATGTTCAACTTTGTTCCCTGCTGTTGGCCATCTTGGATAAGCGGCGAACCTGAAAAAAACAACTTTTTTGTAGGGACTACATAAGGACTAGTGTGGCCATGGTTTTTCCGTAGGGTCCAATGAAAAACTATGTTCCCCGCTGGCGGCCATCTTGGATAAGCGGCGAGCCTGAAAAACATTTATTTGCAGGGGACCACCCAAGGACTATTGAGGCTAAGTTTAATTTGGTTCAAATTGGCCTTGTAGTTTCTGAGGAGAAGATCTCTGAATGTTTTCCCATATGGTCCAATGTTAAACTATGTTCCCCGCTGGGGGCAATCTTGGATGGTGTACGGTCATAAAAATCACAAACTTCGAAGGGGACCACCCAAGGACTATTGTAACTAAATTTGGTTAAAATTGTTCAAGCAGCTTCAGAGGAGAAGATCTTTGAATGCATTTCCCATAGGATCCTATGTTAAAAAATGTTCTCCAGTGGCGCTCATCTTGGATGAGGTACGATGATAAAAATCACAAACTTTGAAGGGGACCACCCAAGGACTTTTGGGACTAAATATGGTTAAAATTGTTCAAGTTGCTTCAGAGGAGAAGATCTTTAAATGCATTTCTCATAGGGTCCTATGTTAAACTATGTTCCCCGCTGGCGGCCATCTTGGATGAGGTACGGTAATAAAAATCTCAAACTTTGAAGGGGACCACCCAAGGACTATTGTGACTAAATTTTGTTTAAATTGACTCAGTGGTTTCAGAGGAGAATATCTTTTAATGAAAAGTTAACGACGGACGGACGACAGATGACGGACGACGAACGACAAGTGATGGCAAAAGGTTACCCTGGCTATAGCCAAGTGAGCTAAAAAATTTAACAAGTAAAACTTTTGATGAGTAAAAGCCGTTATACTTCAAAAGTGAGACTATTTTGTCTCTGTGTGCTGGTCATGGTCATGTCAACATGTTTAATTTGAAAGTGAGGGCAGAAGAACTGAAAAAAAAACGGCCTGCTTGGGAGTGGTGAGGCGGGAGTTGTACAGAGAGTTATTCCAGGTCATGGTCGAAAACTTTTGATTGTACTGAAGTCTAGCAGTTACAAAAAGTTTAAATCAATATCCAAGATTTACGTTACAAAGATTATCAACAATCCTGTCCTACATTCCCAAATTTGATTTTAACCATTTAAGTGCGTATGTATGTGCAATGTGGGAACTAACATAAGTTTGATATAAGAAATGTTCATTAAAATCTCATCAAAGGGCAGACGCTTTTGGAATCGGCCATGAAAGTCTGTGGAGTTTTAATTGCCTTTTGTCTTTTATATTTGTATAAACTTGTAATAAAAGAGCGGTGTCAATTACAAGTTCGTTAATCATGAAAATTTACATATGTTGAAGGGAATATGGTTTTAATTTAATTTATTACATACTTAGTGAAGATATGTTCTGTTTTGCATTTGTGATATAGCCAGAAGTAAACAGTCCATATCATATACCCAGTCTGATATGGCCATATCAGACCGGTGATATGGCTATTTCAGCCCGGGTGTGATGATAACCCCTAATTGGAAGTATATAATAAACAGATTAAGACATGACCTTTTCCATATGAGCACCGTTATCATCCCGAGACCTCCATATCAGCCCGAGGCGCCAGCAGATATGGAAAGGGCCATGTATTAATCTCTATTTAATTTATTCATTGCAAAATTACACCCCTTGGGGGCCAAAGCAATACAAAAGATATATACAACATAAACACAAGAATTACAAAATACAATTAAACTAAAAAACATAAACTGCAATATAATTCAGTCGACTCTTTGACCGGTGTGGACCCTATTTCAATTTTAATGATTGTTTTATAAAGGTGTATGTCTCGAGTTAAAATGTATTTAAGTTTAATAATATGTTAGCATAGGCAGTGCAAGGCACAGTTCAGCTAACTTGTTTTAATGATGGCCTTCATGTTTTCTAATAACCTGTTGATAGTTTATACTATGTTGATTGTGTGAAAGTACTATCCTTTCAAAAACACGGAATTGTTACTTAAAAATGGTGGATGTAAACACTTCGAAAAGGTCGGAGTTTTGCTATGTGGTCCATATTGTCGTTATAAAATGCTTAACCAGTGGCGGATCCAAACTTTCTGCTAAGAGGGGTCCGACCCATAATTTTTCCATAAGTGACCCCTAGGAATTTTAAATATTTTCCAACATAAGGAGGGCCTGGCCACCCTGTCCCCCTAAAACCGCCACTGTTAACAGTGAAATACACAACACCAGCAAACAGAAAACTGTTGTCGGTACTTCAAGATATTTGTTGTTAAACACGATTTTCTTTTTATTTTGTACAATAAACTTTGAAAGTATAATAATTAAACAATTTTATCTAAGCGGAGATTGGTATATAATTAGACTCTTTCCTGATCATTTGTGTCTTTTTTATTCATTGCTGTCGTATTTTTAGTTGCACATTGTCCGATATATATGTTTTCAGCGCTCCGTGAACATTGCAACGTTAATAAAATCGTTTCCAAACCTTTTGATTTTGTCTGCACTGAAGAGACATAAGTTGTCGAAATTCGCATATGCAGAATCAAAATTCCCAGTAACTTCGGTATTTAGTAATTTGCGAAATTCTGTTTTTGTTTTTTTTTTAAATTTTTTTAAACCAAAAATCTGTTCTCGATTTAATACATGAATGGTCTTTCTCGGCATGGAATGGTCCTCTTCAATTAAAATTTTTGCATTTTCAGTTTTTATTTAGCTCACCTCGCCTAAAAGGCCATGTGAGGTTTTGCCATCACTATGCGTCTGTCGTCCGTCCGTCAACAATTTCAAAGATCTTCTCCTCTGAAACCACTGAGCCAAAGGAAACCAAACTTCGCCTGAATCATCCCCGTAGTATGGTTTCTCAAACTAATATGGGATTTTTCCACCGGCCGACCAACATGGCCGCTGTTGCTAAAAATAGAACATGGGGGTAAATTGCAGTTTTTGGCCAATAATTCGAAAACCGTTACAGTTATAAAAAAATCTTACATGGATAAAATTGTTAGAATGACCAGATCTACTCACCCTGCAATTTTGAATGAAATTCGACCAGTGTAGGAGTTACTGCCCTTTTTTTACCGAAATTTCAAAATATTCATCTTTTTTACTCTTTTAATTCGAAATTTATAGAAGATAGAGGTCAAGTGTAAATTGATAAAATTTTTGCCATGACAAGACCTACCTACGATTCAATTTTGAAAGAAGTTCCGAAACCGATGTAAGAGTTATTGCTCTGTAATCATGAAAATTATGCAAATTTTGCGTTTTTTTTTTTTTGGTCATTCATTTTCAAAAATCATCTCCTCTGAAACCACTGGGCCAATATAAACCAAACTTTGCCTGAACCACCCCCAAGGTATGGCTTCTCAGACTGATGTGGGATTTTTCCACCGGCCAACCAACATGGCCGCTGTTTCTTAAAATAGAGCATAGGGGTAAATTGCAGTTTTTGGACAATAACTTGAAAACTGTTACAGATATCAAAAATCTTATACAGGATTAAAATGATCAGCATGATGAGATCTACATACCGTGCAATTTTGAAGAAAATTTAAAAACCTATCTCGGAGTTATAGCCCTTTGTCAAATTAAAAAAAAAATGAGCATCTTTTTATATTTTTACTTCAAAGAGTGTAACAGATAGAGGTCAAGTATAATTTGCAAAAATGTTTAGCATATTAGAATCTACCCACCCTGAAATTTTGAAGAAAATCCAGAACCGTTGTAGGAGTTATTGCACTTTTTGCACAGAATTTTCACATTTTTCGTCTTTTATAAATTTGTAGTAACTTCGGTGTTTAGTTATTTATTTCCAAAACTATAGAAGACGAAGGTTAAGTGTAAATTGATAAAATGTTTGCCATGATGTGGCGTCTTTAAAACTGGTGTTGAAAATTGTTCGTTGACCAACATTTTCAAATTGGTCACAAAAAAGGCGGTAAAATTCAACATTGTCCGATTTCAATAAAATTTGATTTCCAAATAGATTGATGTTGCGACTTCAAAACCAGTGTTGAAAATTGTTCGTTGTCCGCCTTTTCCAAACTTGCTGCCAAAAAAGGCGGGAAAATTCCAACATTGTCCGATGTCAATAAAATTTGGTATCCAAATAGGTATATTGATGTTGCAACTTCAAAACTGATGTTGAAAATTGTTCGCTGAGGGTCATTTTCAAAATGGCTGCCTTAAAAGGCGGGCAAATTCAACATTGTAGGATTTAAATGAAATTTGGTTTCCAAATAGATATTGATGTTGCAACTTCAAAACCGATGTTGAAATTGTTCGTTGACTGTCATTTACAAAATGATGTCTCGACTTCAAAATTGGTGTCGAAAGAGGTCCTTAGCAATAACGTTTTTAGCAGTAAAACATGATCAGACTCTAAATACAGTTCAAGATAATGGTGATGTTCGAGCTTCCAAAGTTTGAGAGACTAAAGGATCAACTGTATAACTTACAATGTTAGCTTGAGTGTGGCAACTGAAAGCCAGGTTAGCGATACAGGCTCATGAGAGCCTCTGGTTTTGCTAATTAACGGAAATTAGGATGTCAATTGAGCTTGCAAGGGACGTATGGCGACTCGAACGACCAATTATGGATAAGTATCATAAGCATATTATGTTCAATTACTTATTTGAAGGCATCTGTAATTCAAATGTACTTGTCATTGTCCAATGACGTTCAAGATTACTTCACTATTATATGATACCATACATTGCAACAATAATAATTAAATCAAGATTGCTACGCGTAGCTATGTGCAGTAAAGTGGAAAGGTAATGTGTTACAAGGTAAATGGAAATTTAGAAGTACTATTGTATTGAGTCCACAAAGTGGACCTGTCTTACAGTATGCATTAAGTCGATAAAGTCCCATAACTCCCAAAAAATTTTCGAATGAAAGTCCCATAACTCAGTAAATTTTTTCGAATCAAAATGGCGGCATAATATGATCAACTACATAAGGTGGTAAACAACCAAGCAAAATTTCAGCAAAATCCCTTCATTGGATTTTGAGGAGTTGCTTCCACAAAGTCAACCTATCTTGTATTATGCATCAAGCCGATAAAGTCCCATAACTCATGTAAAATTTTGCGAATCAAAATGGCGGTAGGAAATGATGTACTGCATTAGGTGGCAAACAGCCCAGCAAAATTTCAGCAATATCCCTTAATTGTACTTTGAGGAGATTTGTCCAGAAAATCTTCCTATGTTGTAGTATGCATTAAGTCGATAAAGTCCCATAGCTCCCGTAAAATTTGTCGAATCAAATGGTGGCATAATATGATCAAGTACATATGGTGGCAAATGTTCAAACAAGATTTCAGCATAATCTGTCAGTGGATCCGAGGAGTTCCGCCCACAAAGTGTTCCTAAGCTGTAGCATGCATTAAGTCGATATAGTCCCATAACTCCTGTTAAATTTGTCTAATCAAAATGGCGTCATGATATGTGCAACTACAGTTAGTGACAAACAATCACACAAAATTTTAGCAAAATCTATCCAGTGGTGTAAGAGGAGTTTCGCCCACGAAAAAAAAATAAAATCAAAACGTGACACACGGACACACGGACGCAGACCATAACTATGTCCCTCCGTCGCGTTGCGGCGGGGGACGAAAAAAATTCCTTACTTAATCTAGGAGAGGGAAGTTGCTTTTTTCACACGAGTGCTGAGGTGAAACCCAAGACCCTTTAAGGATTAACTGTGCGCAACAGGGGACCATTACCCATCTGAATCACTCTGTATCACTCTTTACGAAGTCCACATGTCAACCTTCAACGGGCTATATTTTTATCATCACTTGGCGCCCGTCGTAATTTTTTTTATCCAAAATTCTTCTCTGAACCTTGAAGGCTTGTTTGAAACAAACTTTTGTTCGACAGGCCAATATTCAGTCTTAAGAGCAGCCAAAGACGAAATTACTATAATGGGAGACCCTATGGTAAATGAATACAAAATGTTAAAGATGTTCTTTTAAAATTACAAGGCTAATTAGAACCAAAATCGATCACAACGGTGTCATCCTGGTTTGCCCACTTTTAATTACAGGTATAAATAACCATAGAGGGTTGTGTTGTTTTAACAATTAAAGTTTGTTTCTTATTTGTAGTAAATTATTTACCTGTATTTTCCCTGTAAATCTTGTAAAAAATATGCTTTATTGTGATGCATTTTATGGAAACTTTATGCTTTTTCACAAAGTACCAAAATATAACTGCTAACTTTTTGATGAAATATAACATTTAAACAAAATATGACTCTTTTAATTATAACATGATGAATTATGGTTAATTCAAATCGCATCAAGATTTTGGTTAATTTCTTATACAAGTTTTTATTTTTTTAATTTTAACTAGCAAAAAATCAAGGGATGAAAGGGGGTTGACAATTTTAATAAATATAGAATAATGGAAGTTTTGTTTTTGATACAAGAAATATTGGCAATCAATAATGGACGAGTCCCTTGCGGGCGAGTCCATTATTGGAGCCAATATTTCTTGTATCAAAAACAAAACTTCTATTATTCTTTTTATCGGTAATTAACTAATTCATTTAAAAGAACAAATTTTGAAAATGAATGTTAATTTTCAATAAATCGTGAAATTGACTAGTATTGATTAGTAAAAGAATTTGTACGTTCCGGTAAGAGTCTCTATAGGTGTATATTTCTTTGTATCAATGATTCTGATTGACAAAGTAGGCGTGGCCTAAGATACTTTTTGCCAGTATTTTTTCGTACTCGTGCAGTAGCCAATACTGAAAAATATTTGCTTCGTGAGATCAAAGGAAACTCATATAAATTACCGATAATAGATATTCTGGTCAAAAACTCACTGGAAATAAAAAATAGATATTCTCGTCTCCGGATCTAGATTCCTCTTAACTTAAATAGCTTTTGTGTGGCAAAAATCTTTAATTCTAACAATGGTAAATTTTCCTCGAACTCTCAAAGCCCTGAAAGTCTCAGAATACAAATCCTGTTCTAGGTAAAATTCATTAATCTTTTATATTTATATATTTTATGAATTCAAAGGATATGGAGTAAATGAACATGAGACCATAGCATATATTTTGACTCCAACTGCAATAACTTTTAATGAGCTGTAATGCCATTTCGGAAATTAATTCATCAGCAGAAGCACTAGAACTCAAACATAGGAAATCAACAATTTTCATGTACAAATATATTATATTTAAGAAAAATAAAGAGCATACATCCCGACATGGGGAATTATTTTGTTTTACCAATTATTAAAAGACAAACTCCTGTTGTCAATATCTACTTTTTAAAAATTGAATCTAGCACTTATGTTCTGTAAATCTGCTAAACCCAAAAGGAAAAAAAAAAAAAAAAACAAGTCCAAAAATAAAAGAAGTACAAGAACAACCGAAAGAACAAATTTGCCACTGGAAATGGGTAGTATTGAGTCCATCTTCGTAGCACAAGTGGATTTTTTTTAATATACAGAAGACATCTATATTCTGCATGAAGCCTTGTATTTGTCCCCCCCCACGTAGGAATATCTATAAAACCTACAAATATCTTACTCTAAATGATTAATCGTATTCAGTTTAACAACACCACACAAATTTACAAAAATTCTAATTATATTATTACCATGTATCTCTGAAATTCAAAGGGATAGCTCTATCATAAAGCTGTCAAATTCAATTCTTGATTTTTTTATTGGTTAAAATACCAAAATTATTGAAATTGACTTTAACTGCTACATGTAGTAGTCTCTTGTGATTTCATGTTTATGTCCGTATATTTAGTTCTTTCAGTTCCATTTTTCATAACTGACTCAGTTCTGTTGCCAACTGAATTTTACTGTTGTTACGATTGTTTTTTGATTTATCACATTGGCTGTGGGGGGAGTTTTGGGCCCAATAAAACTAGTTGAAACCCGCCGCAGCAGGTTTGCGGCTGTCCTAAGTCAGGAAATTTATTAAGCCTTTGTGTGTCTTGTCTTTTTTCTAGTTAGTTTACTTTATGTCTGTAGGAGTCTAGGATGATGTTTATTACTCTTTATTCAGGGGCCGACTCCGACCTACCGTTGGGTGTGGGATTTTCATACCGTTCATTGAAGATCTTATGGTGGCTTTGAGTTGTTATTACTGCCCTTTGGGTCGTTGTCTCTTTGACACATTCCCCGTTTCCCTTCTTTTTTCTGTTCAAAATATATCTTCAAAATGTATTCCCGTCCCCTGCCATTTTCCAAAAAAAATATTTTCATACTTTCATATCCTTGGCATTTACCCAATTTCCTTTCTTTTTCATATATACAATGTAACATAACCTTTATACCATTTCGCTTACTTCTGCAGATAAAAAGATGACTAATGTAAGTAAAAATAAACACAGAAAGGTAGACATATTTGAGACAGACTATACAATTTTATGGTCACTTAACCTTTTGTCTTTTTTGTTTTTCTAACTAATTGATAATTGGTGTAATTAAATGTGGGCAAACCAGGACTAAACCATCACAACTGTCCTTAGATCGTTTCCTTTAGAAAAAAAATGTTCTGTAGGTCTGCAACCTATCAGAGTGTGTTGCAAATCAGCATTGTCAAACATTGGTCTTTTGTTGAATCCTATAAAAGTTATTGTTCTAGTGAGCGAGTCAGCCACTTGAGAATCCCTTTGTTTCGAAATTTCATCTTATGAAAGATTTATGGGTATAAGATATCGGCCATGCTCCCATTCTAGAATTTTGAACAAAACTCAAATGAGCCAATAATAGACGATATTCCACTTTCAAATTTTTGGGTAATTGTCGACATCTTACCCCGAATCTACTGGAAACTGGTACCTGACGTCAGTTGAGCGTAATCTAGGAATTCTCCTATTTATTTTCTTGACCTAAAATAAATTGGTTGGAAATGGCCCGCCTGGGATAATTTGTTGATTTATGACATGTTCGGCTTTTTTCAAATCATAAATACCTTTCATATGTTGATTGAAGAATTTATTTCCTTTGCCCTCATACAGCGGGACGCCATTTTTACCCCGTTTGACCTCTTTGACCCGCCATTCTAATACCCGGAACGTTCCGGAATTGGACTTTTGGAAGAACGTTTATTGAAACTGACAGAATATACATCTGTACCTTTTGTTACCAGGATAAGAACTAACTGAAAATAAAAGTTTAATCCCAGCGCAATTTTTGCGCCTGTCCCAAGTCAGGAATATGTTGGTCATTTGTCCTTGTCTTCTTACTTACAATATTTTTGTTTCTTGATATTCGGGTTATTGGATGTGGTTTGTTTCCATTGATTTATCCACTTTTTTACCATTTTGGGGCCATTTAGGGCTTGCTATATGGTGTGAGGTTCCTCGCTGTGTTGAAAACCTTACGGTGACCCATAGATGCTTTGGTTTGGGTCGTTTTAACCTGGATATGGGATGTTGTTTTCTTGATATTTACCCAATTTCCTTTCCTTTTCATATTTGAAAAGTGAAGCGATACCTATCACCACCTAGACATTAACCGTAGAAGTAGGAAATAAACTCATAGTATATTCAGATTGTAAAATTACATTTTATAACAAGTAACAGAATATTTTGTTATGCAAATATTCACCTAAAATTGGGTAATATATGATAAGAATTACAACACTGTTAACAATCACGAGTTTTAAGGAATGCATACCTGCAATCTTTTCGAAAAACTGTTTTGTCCAGCAATGAAGAAATAAAATGCTCTCTGATGTTCAAATTTGATCCTTTCATTGAAACACCCGAAATTATTTATTTCAAATAAACCTTTGGTCAATGGGTAGAAGCAAGGTAAAAAATATGACCCGTTTTGTCATTTCAATGTTGAAGAGATACTTTATATTCAATAATATATTTATTAAACATGGGAGTGCAAAGCAAAAAAAAAAAAAAAAAATTGTTTTGGTACATTGAAAAAAAAAAATTATTCAACCTTCAACACCATTTCGTCGGTCCTACAATACAAAAAAAGCAAACACCCTAATCATTTTTATATTGTTTCGGTAAATTATGAACTAATTAAGGTCTACCCGAGAACCTTCTCGGTAGACCTTATAGTATTTCTTCTGATTATTATTATTATTTTTTTTTCCGCCAACTTTTAAACTCTTCGGCCCAAAACTGTACGCGACATGTCGAATTGAGCTTTCGCACAAAATTCCGGGCATACATAAACTTTTCGCAGTTGAGGGCCACATTCGGAATTTTGTTCCGTTACGGAGTTCTTCCCCTTTTCACTAAATACCTTGTGATCACTTAAACTCGAAAACCGTAAAAGATAGCTGATGAAGTATAATGGGGAAAATGTTCGTTAGGTCATGACGGAACTTCATTACATTTGGTCCGAAACCGTGCGGTATATTTTTTGGGGGGTTATTGCCCTTTGAAGATTTTCAATTTCCGTCATCGCTCAAAACTTCTAAACGGTTAGTCGTAGAGACATGGGACCTTCACCATTATTCTTAGTTGATATAAGTTACATCTAAAAATGTCAAGGTCAAAGGTCATCGGTGACTTTGACCTTACCCCTTGT
>MJUU01064064.1:93858-155229 GCA_002080025.1 Modiolus philippinarum
TCGTATTCTAGACTGAAGCTGAGCTCTGCAGTAAATAAATGGACAAAATTCATATTCAACTACTGTTTGCCATCCGACCCGCCGAAGTCTTCGCCATCTTGGTGAAAGCCAAAAACCTCCAGAAGCACTACGACGGCCTGGAAGAATGGAAGCAGAGACTGGTATCCGCTTTCTACGTCGCCACCAGTAAATAAATGGACGCTTCACTTTAAAGAAAATCGCCACCAATACCGAACCCAAGCAAGGGTTCTCCTTCATCGTCTCCAGTGACGATAGTCAGATCTTGACCCGCTTCAACCCACCCCCACCCCCACCCCCGACTGCGTGAGGAAAAATCTTACGAGATGGCCCTGGTGAAATTGGAGACGTACTACTCCATCCCTAATATCCAATGGCATCGACGATATCATCGATGAGATCCAGCGGCAAATGCAGCTCAGCAAACACATGGCTAAGATCCTTCTCGATGCCAACCGCGCGACTCTGAGAGCAACGCTCACCCTCGCAAGAAGGTAACAAATGGATTTCAGTGTGCCTAATTGCTTGAATACGGTGCTTGGATTCAATCCCCGAACGTATATCTACGACCGGAGAACGAATGGATACGTTGAGGGTGAGCATATTGCCGATATCATCAGCATCAATAGCATTCTCGTGAATAGTGGTATCATCCACGGCAATTACGTCAACGGCACCCAGCAGTCCACCATCTATAGTTCCTTTCCCGGGATCATCCAGACCCCTAAGAATCTGATCTGCCCGGAGCAGGTGAGGTATAATGTAAAGGAAGGTGGATTTCTCCCCATGCTTGCAGGTCTCGCCTCTGCTGCGCTACCTATGCCAGCCAAAACCGTGCTGCCTGCTTTGGGTGTGGGTACCTTGAGCGGTTTGGGTAGTGCAGCCATCCAAAAAGCCATGGGATTCGGATTTTATCTCAAGAAGGGTGATAAAGTATGCTGCGTGAAACCCAAGCGTCGTCTGCATCTCAGTCCAGGTACTTTGCTCAATACTTACGGTGATGGATTGTACTTGAAGAGTGGAAGTCGGCTCTACGATGGTAAGGGATTGATCCTTGGCCCCAATAGCCCCTTCAAGAGTATCCCCCAGCTAGGCATGCTCCTATAAATAAATGGACGAAGTAGATGACAGTCTTATCGCATGCATGGAAGAGGAGCTCATCCAAGAAATCCGGAGATATGAGCATGCGTTGAAGATTTACAACCGACTAGATAATGTCGTCTCCTTTGCCCTGGGTGTGTGTTCCGTGGTAGTCTATTGCCGACCAGTGGTACGATTGGGTCTGCTCTGACCAGTGTGGGTGCTGTGGCATCCATTCCCCCGGGTCCCCTCGCGTGCCTATATGCTACGGGAAGTATGGTCCTGTCCTTGATCTCGCGCCGAGTCGCCAAGAGGAAAAAGAAGCATCGAGATACCGTGCGATTAGCCAAAACCTATATGTCCCAGCTGGCAGGTGAAGATGGGCTCCAGCAGTCTGCCTGAAACATTATTACGATGAGAAGGATCAGCTTTGTCAACCTATCCCCATTAGTGAAGAATTGAATGTGCATACGCCGTAGGGAGGGTTCTTCCAATCGCGCCTCGCTCCCCGCTCATTCCCGAACTCTCCAGATAAAAAGAATTTCCCAATCCGCTTTGGATTGGGAAATTTTGCGTTCTTACCCGTAGCCTTCTGGTATTTTTTTTTTAACTTCCTGACCAGATCATATGGGAGATACTTGCTGATTAGATTTCTTGCTCAGCTTGAAACCGGTGCTCCGAACGACAGCTCCTTGCATAGGACCCTTCTGTTTGTTGAGCATGGGGCAGGTCATACCCTGGTGGTCTCCCCTTCTCGATTTTTCAGAGTGAGAATTTTGCTTTTGCCAAATTTTCCTTCCACCTTTACCACCTCTAATATCTTATAGATCATCCCTGTGGGCAAGTCCTTCCATCTGAGGTCTTCCTAATTCTGGTCCTGAATCCTGTCCTGATAGGCATCTTCGCTGATGAAATCATCCAACTGCGGTACCTTTTGCTCTTCGTGGATACATTTTGATCCGACTCGTCATTACAGACTAAATTGAATCTCCTTCCATCCCCTTTGTGATAATGCATATCATGTCTTCCCATTCTTGTTTTTACCCTATGCTAAATAGGATTGTCGTCCGTTTGCATTTGATCGTCAGGGTTGGGGGTCCTATGCAGGATTTCCTCTTGAAAAGGGTAGGTGCGACAGAATCCCCATTTTTATACTACTTTGGTATTAAAACGTTCTGCAATATCATCAACATCATATTTCAATCTGTTAAATAGGGTTCCCATTGGGATTTAAATTGAAAGTGAAAAGGGGGGAAATTATTGGGTTCTCTTTCCTAACGGAGGGGTATTCAAAACAAATAAAGTAACTTTTCAGTAATGTGATATGGAATGACAGAAAATCTTCTATTATATTCAGAATTTCTTATATTTATTATATTATATTTTATGTATTATATATAGAATAACACTATGTGGATGTAAATTCCATCTATCAGCTTTGAGGCCATCCTTTACAAAATGTTTGTTTGCTGTTTATAGACTGTCAATTTTGGATGTGGGTAGGTTGGTAGTTGAATTATGTTTGTCCCTGAAAGATGTCAAGAAGGTTAGTTGTTAAGAAATGTGCTAAAAATAGATTTTTTCTGTGAAATGTCAATAAGTTTTTTGAGTAGGTAGGTTTTTATGGTTAGGTCGAAAAACAAACATTTTCTTAGGTTGGCCTTATGTTTCAAGACCAATCCCCCGCCCCTCAATACACATGTAACACGTTAAGATAGGCTTAAATTCGAGAAAAAAAAGCTTTGGACTTGAATGGTCCAGTTTTCAATATTGTATCACAACTTACAAATTAGAAACAAATGTAAAGCAAATGACCAAGACTTATTTATTGGATTTTAATAAATAAGAGGACATTTGATTGGATGATAACAGTCATGTTGCTCGACATTTACACATGTAGCCATGGATACTGCTCAAACCGTCTTGAACTTACTGTGAGGTATGAGCAAAGCTTATTGTTGAAGGCCTCATTGTGACTTCAAGATGAAGTACAACAACAAAAGCGTTGTTCTATTGCTTGGCTTAATTATGTTGTTGTGGAGACTTTGTCTCATATGCATTAAAAATCCATATGTTTTCATCGCTAATTCAAAAATGATTCAGATGCTTTGGCAAACAACCGCGATATGAAATCACAGCAAAAACAAACATATTTTCTCCCACTAGCTACACAACCCCGGGATGTGACGAAACAACCCTATGTATCCTAAAAAGAAATAGCAGAATATATCAGTCTCATTAGCCACCCATGGAGCAGTTCTTGCTTACCCTTCAGAAGCACCTGATGATACCTCAGTTTTGTAGGGGGAACACGCTAGTGGGGCTTTACTTTTGTGGCGTTCGTGTTCATTTTTTGTTTTGTCTTTTGTCATACTTAGGTATTTAGTTATTCGTTTTAGATATGATTTGCCGTGATTTTGGATTTTTGATTTTGGAATCCCCCCTTTCATCATTTTTGATGCGGTATTCGTTTGCCGATGTATTGCGAGATTCTGACCTAAAACGACCTCTTATTTAGGTATTTTTTTACAATTTTTTATTTTTTTCAAAGATTCCAACATAAAATACATAATATTAGCATAGTATCATTAAGTACACACATGAACACTAGATTTACATTTAATTTTTTGTAATATCAAAAATGTTGAAATCCTTAAATTTTTATAGGAAAGTTAAGTAAGAGAGACGAGGAAAAAATAGCTAGAAAGAGAGGATAGAAAGAGGCGATGCAGAAAAATATTGTCCTGTTCAAATAATACTGTAATTATATAAATATACTTTCAAACTTTTTCCAGTTTTTATCAAAAAGGTCTTCTTTCTTGCTTTTAACAGACAACATCTTTTCTTTTCTATACATATATTTTTATTTCTCTTTCAATGTTTGTATTGATAACCTCTGCTAAAAATATCTAGTATTATAAATACATTGTTTGATATTCAAAATTATAGTATTATATATGGTTCCCTCTTTGAGATATTTGATGTGATGCCAAAGATAAAATTAAAGTTTTGTGAATGGTAGACTTACACCATTTACAAGAAACCAATTATCAATTTCACTGAGAAAATTTTTGGTACATTCACAATTCCAAAATAGATGTTCAATAGTTTCTGTGTCTTTTTCACAAAGGTACAGGTAGAATCGTCTATATTGATTTTTGACAGAAAATGGGTAGTAGCTATTATACGATGGTTGATTCTATACTGCAACCATTGTAATTTTGTATTACAAGTAACTTTAAATGGTAACATAAAAATCTGCTTCCAATTTATTGCTTCATTTCAGCCCACTTTAATTGACCTTTCGCTGTTATCTTATTTTTATTAAGTACATCATAAATATCTCTGCATCCCTTTTTACTTTTGAAAATAGTTGATATAAACGAAGGAATAAAAGGACATTGTAATTTATGATTATCAATATTAAAGGATTTTGCAGCATATTTTACTGCTGCCATGATACTATTATACTGCATAGAATTTGTATTAATTCCATATTTGAGTATTAACTGTTCTAAAGAAAGATATGATCCGTCATCGTTCACTAAATCATTTATATATTGTATGCCTTTGACAAACCAATCTTTATAAAAAAAAACTGTTTCACCCCCAATTTTTACCGTTTTATTTAACCAAATTGGATTTGCAAGAAAAAAGTCCCAATCTTCATGCACATCTCTTTCTACTACCGTTTTCCAGGAATTTAACACATCTATCCAAAATTTATTTTTTGTTTTTTTGCACCTTTTGTATACATGTATATCCAACTCCACAATTAAAAAGTTTTTCATCGTTTAACTTAAAATATTTGACCACTTTGAGTTATTTTGAAAAGATCGCCTTATCCAGGTAATTTTTAATGCAGTAATGAAAGAATTCAAATTAATCATTTTTAACCCACCATCTTCATAATCTTTTTGCAACACATCTTTTTTAACTCTATGGGTAGGGGAACTTCATATAAATGTATAAATAAGATTATCAATTTTCATTAGAATTTCTTCGCTTGGATTAGGTAACGAAATGATAAGATGATTTAAAACTGGCAATATAAGTGTCTTCACAACTGTAATTTTACCAATTACTGTGAGGTTTCTTTTTGACCACTGGGCATGGTTTATTAGATTCTTAATTTGTACAATTTTTTCATCATAAATTTTATTCAAATTAACATGTAAATTCAATCCAAGAAGTTTGAAAGATTTATCCCCCCATTTGAGATTTTTATCATTGCATAAAATTTCATTACTATATCTTTTACCCCAAATCCAAATTACTTGTGTCTTTGAAACCTTGATATTGCAGCAGACCAATCTAATTCTGAAAGAGCTTCCCGTAAAGATTTCTCAGTTCCATCTAAAATTAAGGATGTATCATCAGCAAATTGAGAAATTCCACTTATGTTTTTGTTACCTCTAATCTTGATTGCAAGAACTTCCACACATAGAATAAAAAGATATGGCGATAAAGGATCATTTTGTCGACAGCCACGTTCAATACTAAAAAAAGTCTGATATATTCCCTCCCTGTATCACTGCTGACTTGATATTGTAATAAAATATTTTGACCTAATGAATTATGCTCTCACCAAATTTAAAAGAATTCAGAACAGTGAGTACAAAATCCCGTGATATTGAGTCAAAAGCCTTTTCGAAATCTATCAATAATAAAAGACCTGGAATTTCATGTTCCTCTGTATATTGCATTATATCATATATACGTATTAAATTTTCTCCAATATATCTTCCACTTATAAATCCAGTCTGATCAAGATCAATAATTTTGTCTAAAACTTTTTTCACCTATCTGCAATTGATGCAGAGCCAATTTTATATACAGTGTTTTATAAAGATATAGGACGCCAGTTTTTCAAAAAATGGCGAGGTTTATTTCCTTTTGGTAAACATGTTATAATACCTTGTTTCTGAGTTATAGAAAGTTCTCCTATACTGAAAGCATAATTCAATGATTTAACTACAAAACTCTGTAAATCTTTCCAAAAGAATTAAAAAAATTCAGAAGAGAAACACTCAGACCCAGGTGTTTTATTATTTTTCGTATTTTCAATGCTTTTCCTGCTTCTTGTAATGTAATTTCACCTTCTAACATGGTCTGCTCAACATATGTTAAGGTATTATAATGAGCATTTTTCAAATCGTTTTTAAGTTTACAAACATTGACCTCAGAGTTCGGATTTCTTTTTCTATACAAATTTTCATAAAAGAGTTTAACTTCATTCAGTATATCAGACTGGTTTGTGACAATAGTTCCATTATCTTTCTCTACTTTTGGTATGATCTTACTTGTAAAATTCCTTGACTCTAAACCACAAAAATAATTGATGGGCTTCTCGCCCTCCTCTATCCATTTAGCCCTTGATCTGATAATTTTACCTTTTATTTTATTTTTTCTTAAATTTTCCAATTCTTGTTTCTTACTTTCTAACTCAAGTAAAGAATTTTCATCCAAATAATTTTCTAAATGTACAATTTCATTTCTTAACTGTATTTCTTTTTTTTTCGCTTTCCCTCTTTTTGTAACTGGAGTATGAAATAGTTTTCCCCCAAGTTCTAGCAATAGAGTTTCAAGAAACAATTGATCATTAATTGTAAACTGTATTTCTGAATTACTTACATTTTCAATATTTTCAAAATTATACACAAGAACTCCATACTGTTTTTAACATCACTAATCTTTTCTTTAACGATGTTTACATTATCAATGTCATATAATCAGGAATTATTAAATTTCCACAATCCTTTGCCTCTTACAAAAGGGTTAAATTCTAAATCTAAAACTATCATTGAATGATCCGATCTGTAACTGGGTTCAATACTACAATTTTTTAAATTATTTGACATGTTATCTGTAAAATGAAAGAAATCCAGTCTGGCTTGTTTGAAAGGGTTTTTTTTTCCTCCATGTATATCTTTGTAAAATTGGATAAAGTTCTCTGAATGGATCTATAAGATTTTGTTCTTCTATTATTTCCAAAAACAGTATCCCTAGCATTTGGATTATTTATATTTATATAATTACAATAATCAACAGTAGGATCTAATACAAGATTATAATCTCCACAAATAATATAATATTCATTATCAAAATTTACAATTAAAGACATTATTTGTTCATAAAATTCAGGATCATCTGTATTTGGCCCATAGAGTGAAACAAGTGTCATTTTTATTTTATCAACTGAAATATCTAAAATCAAAAAGTTTCCATTTCTTTCTTTTCTTTCAATACTTTGCATTCAAAATTATTATTAATAAGCAAAGCAACCCCTCATGAATTTGAACTAAATGAAGACAAAAAGCACTCATAACCCCACATTGACCTAACATTACATTCAATTTCCTCTCAGACTGTTAAATGCGTGTCCTGAAGACAATATATGTTGTATTGTATGAAACACATCTTAATTAATTAATGCAGATTTATATTTTGGAAAATTAAAAATTATTCTCTACTAATTGTGGCGGATGAATTTATTTGAGATGTGTAAGGACGTATGGACAGCAGCAACATATGGCACAAGATTCAAGCTACACTGACCCAGTAAAATAGATGAATAAAATGATATCAATGAATGAATAGTTTTATGCTCTTTGATAAATAGTCAAAGGGAGATAAATAAAAAAAATTGAAACAAAGTTTTGTTATTATCCATTATATTCAATCATGGATGTACTTTTTCCCCATAATGGAATGATGCTGTATGGAATTATCTATAAACATATAATGTTACATGCAGATTATTAAAATAAAACATTCAAATCTAATTTCATATAGACTTCAGCTATTGGTAAAAGTAACTATTGTCAAACTGAAATGTAATTATGTGTATGGTTGAACATCAATTTGATTATATAGTAAAAATAAGACAGTATTTTTATTTTCTTTGCTTTAGTCGCAAGTCTATATCGTCATATAAATCGAACTTGAGTCTGTTACAGCATACACATGACAGTTAAAATACCAAACCTGTGCAAACTTTCCTGACTCACGTAGCCTCTTCATAAGTTCATAATTACATAATGTAATATTATGTTCCCTGATTATTTCCTTTTTCCCTCATGATTTTCCTTTTCATATCACTATTATTTAATATGTATTAATGTAACCGTTATAAAGTACTGTATAATAAAACAATTATGGCCCTCTGATGACAGGAAACATTCAGATTTGTCAACCCTTGGAGGGATTGTTTCCCTAGGGCAGAGTCGTTGAGGAAGCTATTCTGCACGGGTTGACAAATCTGGACGTTTCCCTTAAAGGGAAAATTCGCAAAAAAATAAAATTTGATATTATTTTCCATTTGTATAAATGAACCAGTATACATCTATATACATCTATATTAATGTTTTATTCCAAAGGATAAATGCATGAGATCGATATTTCGATGAGATTGACTTCGTTGTGCGGGTCGCCATTTTGCCATCCTCTCGATAAAAATTGTCAAGACATGTACATTCTTTATCAATGTGAAGCAGACGGTTGTCTCACTAAATGATTGTATGACAAAAGCGTATTATATACTTTTCCTGGTTTTGTTCAAATATTTTGATCACATTTAGGTACACTAAACCAACATTTTATTTTAAAAAAATGTTTGAAAATATCAAAAAAGGTGCATTGCGAGATTCTGACCATGGCTACAATAAAGCTATGTTCTGACGAGCAGACTGCTCTACAAATAATTGAAATAATATTAAAAGGTCAAGTGTTCAGAGAACAATTGCAAGGTCTTTCACCAGTTTTCGCCATTTCATGTTTGAGTTTGATTTTGTTGTGTATTTAGATCAAAAATGTGATGTAATCAAAAGTTTTGAACATTGATTGTGTTTTTCTCAATGGTTTCTTAGGAAAAAACCTAAAAAATGGCTATGACCTTGACCTCTAACCTTAATGACCTTTGACCTTGTGCTCAAATTGAAGGTCTCTTCTTCCTGATTAATTTGATATGTTACTTGACTATGCTATCTATGACGGTTTAAAACTTATATGTAAAAAACCATTTTCCGAAACGCGTCAAGGGCAATAACTCTTTATAGAGTCATCAGAGAGTTTCGGTCCAAATGAAACAAATGTAGCCCTTGATATGTTGAACATTTTTGTTATATACTTTTTCAGCTATCTATCATGGTTTCTGAGTTTATCCCCTAACAAGGTCAACGGTCAAGGTCAAAGGTCACCGATGACCTTCAACCTGGTACTCAAATTGAAGGTCTTTTCATACTGATCACTTTAAACATATATGTTTACTATATTAACTGTAAGCGTTTAAAAGTTATTCGCAAAAAACGATTTACAAAAACGCGTCAAGGGCTATAACTCAAAAACTGTTCACCACAGTGTTTTGCGCCTATTGAATCAAATGTAGATCTCATTGAGAGGAACATTTTTGCAATATAGTGTTTTCAAAAATTTTTAATGGTTTTACAGTCTTAATAAAATTGCGTAAAGGATATCAAGATCGTGATAAGATCAAAATGGCCAAAGAAGATCAAAACATAATTGCTAGTGATAAATTCCGATTCATAAGCGAAAGTAATATATCATGTTTATCCATCAATGTTACCTAACCTCGAATGCATGCGATTAAAAGAAAGAATGAAAAAAAACATCTCTAGTTTCGAATCCCAAAAGGAAATAGATGTACCCAGGAAAGGCACAAACTTTGCCAATTTATCTAAATGTCCTGATTACAGCCCAAATACTTTTCAACTATAGCGAGCAGTGCTTAGTACACTATCATTAGTACATGGCATGTATTTCACAGAAAACATTACTTTTTATAATGGTTTATATCATTAACATGTTCTTTTCTTGTATCCCTTACATTTTTAAAGCAATTTGTTTATTTCTCATATTCCTTTCTTTCTGTGACTTTACAAACGCGATATTTCTAGTGGACCCACTAATTTGCACATATTTGTTCATGAATATGAATATCTTTATTGTCGTGCACTAAGCTTAGTTGCAGAGAAGATAAATATATATAATAAATAAATAATAAAATTTGCATGTGTGGAAGTACAAAAACACAAAATTACAGTATTTGTTAACCAAGAGGGGTAGAATACGGGTTTATGCATAAAAAAACAAACTATACTCATATTTTAGATATGTATTCCGTGTCAGGTAATTAGCAAGAAATACTTTTGTCGGTTTTGTGTAGATGTAAATTTTCTGAGATCAATAATAAAATTTTACAATATTACAGATTTAGTAATGAGAAATCATTCAAAATAAAAAGCATTTTTTAAATGAAATAGAGTTTAGGTGCTTAAAACCAATAGTAAATAAAAGTCTAAGCAAATTATTTTTTATACGACTCTTGGGCTCATCAATCTTATAAATGCATGTAGATTCAAGATTATGCGACAATGTGAATGATGTCTTTATATATGCTTGTATTTTTTCCATTTCAATAGTAACGCAATAAATTTTTATTTTGATTTATATTCATAAAAAAAAAACACTATAACATTTATTAGATTTCCCCTTTTATAACATATTGGGCGAACTTTATATAGTTCTACTTGTTTTTTAATTAGAATATCTCGACTCATCATTGGATACATCTATGATTGTACTTATCTGAATGACACATTTTTTTATATTTTACAAAAAAAAAAAAAAAAAAACAAAAAAAAAAACTAAATTTCTATACAGTATGTTTCAAATCCCATCCAATATTGTCTACAACCAAACGTGCATCCACGTGCAATTATAGCCTCAGTATATTGTTTCTATTGATGTAATTCCCGTCAATCATCGGTACAGGTAATCATGTAAAGATTTGCAAATTGGCTTAGAAATTGTTACGCAACACCTGAGGAGACACAGGTGTTAAAATCTGTGTCACCTGTGTGCGAGAGATCATGGACATCAAAGATTGCTTGCCGTTTGTCAATGTCAAAAAATAATCATTGAACGATTGATATTGAAGAATAACGCAACAGTTAAAAAAAAGAGAAAATAAAAAACTCTTATGCAATATAAATATCTAAGTATATCAAAATGATATAATGCATCCTTTACTATACAAAATTAGGATTTGCGCTTTCAATTAAATCATTTCATTCGTATAAATTCATAAAGACAAAAGTATTTTTTATTTAAATTCCTTTGGGGTTATGTTACATCCATTTTATTTTTTAATAATTGGCCACATCAAAAATCGTCTGTGCGATTTAAATTACGTAAACTGATCTGTATCGATACAGACTTTTAAAGATATTTCCCATGATTTAGTAGTAGGTTTTGACGTCACAACCTACAATTACAGTCAAAATATATTATAGAAATTCTTTAATAACTTCTTTATTTTTACGAATTTTTTTAAATAAAACTTGAAATATATACATTTTTCATTACAAGGAACAAAATAAGCCAACATGTAAAAAATCGCGAATTTTCCCTTTAACAGTGTGTCATAATTGTATATTATCAGCCAAATAATCTCCAGTATTTGCAATTTTTTGCAGCGGGGGTTTTTTTTTTTGACGACCCAAAATATAAAACAGTTGTAATTTGCATAAACTTATACTCACTTGAAATTTTTGTCCCCCCGCTTAGCGAAAGCGGGGGATTATGTAATGCAGTCCGTCCGTATGTACGTACGTACGTGCGTTTGTAATGCTCCCCGATAGCTCTGGAACCATAAGAGATACAAATTTGAAACTCGGCCTCATACTAGAGTATGATCAGAAGTAGCGCACTGTGGATTCGGAATTTAGGTCAAACGCCCTAAGGGCAACAAAACAAATTATGGGAAAGAACGAATTTTCGTGATATCCAATAATTGAAGAAATTGTAGCAACTTCACAGATGGTGTCGGAACTTTGGTATGACCCCTCAGGGCATGGCCTCTAGGGGGTCCAAAAAAACCCCGAAAAAATCAATTCAGTTGAAACTCCTCTTACACTTTAAATCGCAGAAACCTTGTAATCAGGGTATAAGTAATATTATAAAAGTTGTCTGTGCCGAATGTTTCGGAATTTTGAAATTTGCCCTAAGGGTGGAAAAATGAGCGAAAATGTAGTTCGAGATATCCAGTAATAAGCGAAATCTTCTGAAGTATTCATGTTTGGAAGCTGAAACTGTGTATGCAAGTTCAATTATATGCATCTCATTTACTGATGATAGTGGACTTTTGGTATGAGCCCTGGGGGCATGCCCTTAAGGGGCCAAAAAATGTTAAACAATTAGTACTCATCAGAACGACTGGAATTCTATGTATAATTTCGATTTTATGGTTTATATTTTCATGAGGAATTATTGGAATTGCTCTTTGAATACGTTCTGAGCTTTTGGAATTTAGACCCCGGTGCCAAATTTGTGAATTTCCTGAAAATGTCAAAGACTAATAATTTTTGAAATTCCAACATGAAGTTTTATAATTAAGCAACTTTTTAATGTCATCAGCTAGTATGAACACTAGGATTTCAAAAATATGATTCTAATTTTGGTAAATTTCCTGAAACTCTCAAAGACCGATTATTTTTTGGAATTTTACCCAGCAACCATATCTTTTTTGACGTCTTATAGTTTTAATGATGATTTTCAATGGTCGGATTGCAAAAAACCTTGATTCTAATTTTGATAAAGTTTCTGAAACTCAAAAGATCCATCATTTTTCGGAATTCTACCTAGCAACCATATCTTTTTCAATTATTTAGAGTTATTATAATGAATTTCAACTGTCAGGTTGCAAGAATCTTTGATTCTAATTTTGGTAAATTTCCCGAAACTCTCAAAGGCCCATTATTTTTTGGGAATTTTTCCTAGCAACCATATCTTTTTTAAGACTTTTAGATTTAATAATCATTCTCAATGGTCAGATTGCAAAAACCTTTTATTCTAATTTTGGTAAAGTTCCTGAAACTCTCAAAGACCCATTATTTTTTTGAATTCTACCTAGCAACCATATCTTTTTCAATTATTTAGAGTTATAAGGATGAATTTCAACAGTCAGGTTGCAAAAATTTTTGATTCTAATTTTGGTAAATTTCCAGAATCCTTCAAAGACCAATTACTTTTTGGAATTTTACCTAGCAACCATATCTTTTTGATGCCTTATAGTTTTAGTGATGATTTTCAATAGTAAGATTGCAAAAATCTTTGATTCTAATTTTGGTAAATTTTCTGAAACTCTCAAAGACCTACTGTTTTTTGGAATTCAACCTAGCAACCATATCTTTTTCAATTTCCTTACAGTAGTGAAGATCATTTTCAATACCCAGAGTGCAAAAGACTGATTCTATTTTTGGTAAATTTCTCTGAAACTCTCAAAGACCGATTCTTTTTGGAATTTTACCTAGCAACCATATCTTTTTTGTTGCCTTAAGTATCAGTGATCATTTTCCATAGTCAGATTGCAAAAATCTTTGATTCTAAGTTTGGAAAGTTTCCTGAAACTCTAAAAGACTCATTTTTTGAATTCTAGCTAGCAACCATATCTCTTTCAATTCCTTACAGTAAAAATGATGATTTTCAACAGCCAGGTTGCAAAAATCTTTGATTCTTATTTTGGTAAAGTTGCTGAAACTCTCAAAGACCCATTATTTTTTTGGAATTCTACCTAGCAACCATATCTTTTTGGTGTTTTACAGTTACGATGATTAATTTAGTTTCAAAACCATTTGTCTTTTTAGCAATGGGATGGGGTCCAAAAAGGGGAGCGGGGGGATTGCAATCTTTGATTGGCTGTTTTTCATTTAATTTAGCTTTATTTTGAAACCATATTTAGAGATATTTAATTAATCTTTTGAAAATTAAAGAGCTTAAAAATGAAACTATTAATTACTAATATCAAAAACGAATATCTAAGAATTTGAAGCGTTAAACTGTAACAGTGACACTTTTTTATGTATATCATTTCAAAATGTTTAATTTGAAAGAGGGAATAATGGAAGTGAAAAATTTGTCTTGTGTCGAAGTGGGGGTAGACGGAAACAAAGTCCAGTCTATGTGCACAAAAATCGAGCAAATTCACCAATTTTAAACAGATATCCCAGATTATCTCTACTAAGGTTATCTACAGTCACATTTTCCGTTCCCATATTTGATTTGACTATTTAGGTGCGCTTGTATCTGCAATGTGGGAACAAACAGATGTTTGATATATACAAAATGTTCATTGTATTAGAAATTCATCAAAAGGCAGAAGTTTCTTGAATCGGCCATGAAAGTCTGTGGAGTTTTTATCGCCTTTTGTCTTTTAGGTTTGTATAATTTTACATTATCAGTAGAAACCCGAGGACGAGGGTAACGAACGTCTCCCTTACTCAGAATGGAGCAATATGTAAATTTTAAACAGAGTTATATTTACTGTAATCATTTGCATCTATTTTATATAATAGAAAAAAAGAAGGGAAACGGGGAATGTGTCAAAGAGACAACGACCCAAATGGGAGTTATAACAACTCAAAGTATTTTAAATCGTGAAACATGTTTGACGTTCATGTGACATATGTTTTATACAATAATGGTCTTTTGTAGAGGTCTATTTCAACCGATATCGAGCATCAGCCATGATCAACATAATTTATATTTAGAGGTCTATTTAAACCGATATCGACCGATACAAAAGACCGTAACTGTTTTATTATATAATTAAAAAGAAAATATATCTTAGAATAATCTGTTAAAATAAAATTCACCCATCTTCAAGGATGTTGAAAATTCTTAATCAAAAACAAAATTCAAGAGAGCCGACTTTAAATTTGTGTTTTTACAAAAGTTGTCTAACCAAAGACTTATTTGCCTTTTTTGGCATTTCGGTAATATTTGATTTCCAATGACACCTTCTGACATCGACGTTGTACATAATGTACCGATTCAGAAATTCTGTAGTCGCAAAATATGTCTTGAGCAATCAGCGACGTCGTGAACAATGACAATCCAAGAATGCCGTACAATTTCCGAATTGGTCCATTGTACACTGTGCTTTGTGGCTGACAGTGTATATGTTTATTGTAGGTGGTAAAAGGTTATTTTCGTGCCTCGTGATTTTCATTTTCAGGGTTTCCGTGATTGATGAATGCCCTTATTTCACTGTGTTTCGTGCATGCAAGCCAAAATTTTACTTTCGTTCATCGACTTTTATGTTTTCTTTTTTTTTTAGACTTTCATCCTTGACGTAATATTATCTACATAGTATATATGTAATCCAAAATGCTAATAAAAACAAATATGACACACATGCATACCGTGAAAATGTCATCTACTTTTAGTACATGATTTTGTCTCAACAATTCTCTTATCCGGACATCCGGGCACTTTACCTGTGGAGGAGGTGAAAATGACCACATTTCACTATATATCTAAGTAACTTCAACTTTGATTTATTCATTCATTTTTCAATACATTTTAATGAAACTCGGATTATGCATTTGGAACATCAATATAAACATTATATCCAAATTTCAAGATCGTAGGTATTATAACACCGAATATATTGCAATTTAAAATATCGATTTTTTACATTGATTATATAAGAAAACATCGATCGCGTCATCGCCTATGTTGGGGGTATAAGATTAAAATCGACTGATCTGATTGGTCAATTCAGCTTTGTGATGTCACGCCGGATAAGAGAATTAACTACATGTATAGCCATAGGAACATATTTTCATCAAAGGTCAAAATATAAAGTAATGACTGACCTGTCTTGGCCTACTGATCCAATATCCTTGATGTGAATAGGCCGCCCGGTCAAGAGAAGCAAATGTAAGTTTGAAAACTTTGACAAAAAAACAAACAATTAATTTCTTAAAGATATGACCGATTTTTTACTGCTACTCACTGCTTGTTGTATGTTTATATTTGTGATTCTCAACATTTCTATGGTAAATCACCCATCTATAGCGCTAAAGGATTTAAAATGATGTTGTTTATTTTTGTCTGTGTCGGTCTTTTTCTTCCTGCGGAGTTCCCGACTGTATAATTTTGGACCGATGTCGGAAACCGCGATTCCGTAATTAATTAATTAAGTTAATTAGCTAAGTGCAGGCACAATTGCATATATGCCAATGAAATTTTAATATGGCACAAGAATCCCAACTTTTGGATATATGAAGCTTAGTCATAGTATTTGTTGTTTCTGCAGTAACCTGGCTGACAAAAAGCTTCTTATTATTTTAGTAGTATAGATAAGAGTGCTGTCTATCACATGGTCGCGTATACATTACAAAGCACAATTGAATTTATCCTTGACCTCTCGTATAACCTAAACTTGGTCTGAAGTGGTAGTAGCAAAATATCAGCAGGCAAGTTTCATCATATTCTTAAACAGGACAATGCCAAAATGAGTAACATGCGATACATTTGATACAATTTCATTCATATAGCACAGTGGATTAATTTGGTATATTCAAAGAATATGATCGATACTAAATATTGCGCAGCTTCAGTGACTCTTTTTTTTATTGTTACGTAATTCACTGTTTTTGTAAACCTTGTTTCCACCGACATTCGAACAAACAAACAACAACAACAACAACAACAAAAAAATTAAAAAAAAAGAACAACAACAAAAAAAAAAAAAAAAAAAAAAAAAAAAAAAACAAGTACAGAAACAAAAAATAAAACAAAAAAGTGAAAACAAAATCAAACACACAAGAAAAAACCCAAACAAAACAATGATTATAGAATAGGTTTATTGAACGGTATAAATTGGAAGTATCATTATGAACTGTATATGAGATAGGTTTATTGATTATCAGGGGGACTTTGCACGGAATAGGTTTATTTAAGAAATAATTCACGGAAACTCCAGTTTATCAGTGTTTTACACAAGGCTAGTCAATTATGTGGAGTTTTTTACCCCGTGATTTATCAAGGACTCTGTATGGGATAGGCGCTTGTACATAACCAACCGACAAGAACATTACATACCGACCATAATAAACCCCACCCCACAAAAATTAACAATTGGAAAATACAAAAAGACAAATCTCTATCACGACTTGAAATCCGGGTTTGTGTACACTTTGTTCAATTACTATTATATAAATCTATATAAATTCTAAAACCTAAGTTTAAAACTACTTCCATCGTAGTTTTGTCCTTAGCTATTTTTACTTAACTGATTATTCGGATTTCGTTTAGTTTTATGTATTTTAAACATTTTTTTTTGCAATAATGGATTTCCTATGTTTGCGTTCTAGTGCTGCTGATGAGGAATTAATTTCCGAAATGGCCATACAGCTCATTAAAATTATTTTCAGTTGGAGTAAACATGTGTTATGGTCTCATGTTCATTTACTCAATATTCTTTCATAAAATATTTAATAATGGAGTTAGTCTTTTAATGCAGTGTGGAGTTGGTACAACAATTTCCCGTGCTAGATATGTATGCTCTTTTTTTCTTCGATATGTTGTACTTGTACATGAAATTATATCTCATGTGTGCACTTTGTTCAATTACTATTATATACATTTATGTAAATTCTAAAACCTAAGGTTTAACTACCTAATCGTAGTTTTCTCCTTAGCTTTATTTTATTTTACTGATTATTCGGTTTTGTTTGGTTTTATGCATTTTAAACATTTTTTGCAATAATGGATTTCCTGTGTTTGGGTTCTAGTGCTGCTGATGAGGAATAAGCCGAAATGGCCATACAGCTCATTAAAATTATTGCAGTTGGAGTAAACATATGTGTTATGGTCTCATTTTCATTTATTCCATATCCTTTCATAAAATATTGATAACAGTGGACCTCACTAACGATTCCTAATTTTGATTTTTTAGTACAGTGCAGCATTGCTGTCTTACTTAAGAACCAAAGTTTTTGGTCAAATACTGTTGTACAACTAAAAACAAAGTTAAACTCAAAACTCCCAAATAGGATAGAAATCAGAAACACCCGGAAGACTGTTTAGAGGATAGGTTTATTGAACGCTAGAAAATGGAATTATCAATAAGGACTGTACATGAAATAGGTTATTTGAACGGTAGATTAAGGACTACGGATGAAATAGGTTTTTGAACGGTGGAAATCAAGAAGTATCAGGGAGGACTATATTGCAGATTTCTTACTTTTTGCTGTTTTTTTTTTCAGTCTACTGTCATGGTGGATATATTAACCAAAGAAGAGAGGTAAGACAGGTTCTCATTTTTTCTACTACTGTTGTTCTAAGTACCTAGAAAATGACAATATATAGGACAAATAACCATAATACAATCCCCCACAAAAAAATACACCTTACCCACCTTAATCAACGGAAGTGCAAATCTTTACAATTTTATTTCATTTTGAATATTAGGGATAAATTTTCGAATATCTGAGTTTCAGTTTATTGCACACTTAAACCCCTTAAAAGGATCTAATAAAGGTACCACACATAAGTCAGCCTTATCTTACAAAGGTATCAAACATAAGCCGGCCTTATCTTACAAAGGTTCTTACAAAGGTATAACACACATAAGCTAGCCTTATCTTACAAAGGTATCAAACATAAGCCGGCTTAACCTTACAAAGGTACCACATATAAGCCCACACACAAGCCAGCCTTATCTTACAAAGGTACTACACATAAGCCGGCCTTATCTTACAAGGGTATCAAACATAAGCCGGCCTTATCTTACAAAGGTACCAGACGTAAGCCGGCCTTATCTTACAAAGGTATCAAACATAAGCTAGCCTTATCTTACATAGGTCCACATATAAGCCGGCCGCCTTATCTTACAAAAAGGTATCAAACATAATCCGGCCTTATCTTACAAGGGTACCACACATTAGCCGGTCTTATCTTACAAAGGTACCAAACATAAGCCGGCCTTACCTTACAAAGGCACCACATATAAGCTTACACATAAGCCGGCCTTATCTTACAAAGGTACCACACATAAGCCGGCCTTATCTACAAAGGTATCAAACATAAGCTAGCCTTATCTTACAAAGGTACCACACATAAGCCGGCCTTATCTTACAAAGGTATCAAACAAAAGCCGGCCTTACCTTACAAAGGTACCATACATAAGCCAGCCGCCTTATCTTACAAAGGTACCAAACATAAGCCGGCCTTACCTTACAAAGGTACCACACATAAGCCGGCCTTATCTTACAAAGGTACCAAACATAAGCCGGCCTTACCTTACAAAGGTACCACATATAAGCCCACACATAAGCCGGTCTTATCTTACAAAGGTACCACACATAAGCCGGCCTTATTTTACAAGGGTATCAAACATAAGCCGGCCTTACCTTACAAAGGTACCACACATAAGCCGGTCTTATCTTACAAAGCTACCACACATCAGCCGGCCTTATCTTATAAAGGTACAAAACATAAACTGGCCTTAACTTACCAATTACTACTGGCTTGGTAAGAAAGGTTCTTGCTCACTGTCAGTTCTATGATTTGTTGTTTCAGTGGCTTCAGATAGAGAACACTATCTGCCATGTGCAAACTGATGCGATTATATTCATAGTAGAAACAAAAAACAGTTTTTAATCACAACAATTACTTCAAGGCAGTCGTATTTATTGTTTCTATTATGATCATGATCTCATCGATTCACTCTTGGTAGACAGTGGATAATAGGATAAGACAAACATATACCCACGCTACTTTTGATTTATATATATCTTGCATTGGCTCCTTTGACGTTCCAGCTACTTCCCGTTTTTTTTGGGGATTTTGATCAAATACTGAACGAGTCGCAAAACCATTACACAGTATGAGAATGCACTCGAAATTGATAAAGTCGACACTTTTTAATCATTTTTTCAAATGTTATCCATATTTTCTATATCTTAAATGCATTATCGATAGGATGAAAAAGAGAGAATTTTTTTTTACAGATTTTATATGTTATATAATACAAAAATACCAAAGTTGCAAAAATGAACAGTAAATTTAGTTATGCTGTACACGTGTTTCAAGGAGTAACCTCTCATCAGCAGCATCAAAATCAAATAATGTGGAAAGCCATTATAAAAAAATTGTAAACAAAGAAGTACTCATTACCAAAAATATCGAAATAAGAAGCTAAATCCAGTACTAAGGACATCCACCTAGTGCCATACACGGAATGAAGCCGTAGTATTTCTAAAGGGTTAGAATTTTGATAAACTAGGTACTGCAACCGAAAAACTAAAAAGTTCGAAATTCAATGAGCATAAACAGGAAAAAAGTGTCTGTTTCAATCTAGTTTCATGTAAAACAAATTTTAACATTATTAAATAATTACATTTTGTTAATATCCTGTATTTTTTCCTTGCGTTTTTCAGTCGAAATTAATATTTTAAGTTTTAAAATAATTTGGAGAACAATTGGATTCCAATACCACAGTAAAGCTAAAATTGCCTGGCATCCACGTGAATTCGAAAAGTATAGAAATGACTTTTTACAGTGTTACGGTCATTGCCGTGCACCATGTTTTCATTATTTATTTTGGCAATGAATATTGAAATATCATTAAAATTTGCTTATAAATGATGTTTGTTGGAGTACATAGTGTGTACACGTGCATTAAATTGAATACTAAGACCTGATTAGATTCTTTATCACATGTCTTATAACAGGAATGTTAATGAAAACTGTCTGACGCAATGATCGTTCTTGTTTCATAATTTGGACGCTATTTCACTTTCTCTCTTGATTCAACCTATGTGTATTGAAAATACACAAAGCTATATAGATGATAGCTACATTCTGTGTATATAGAGGTGCAGCTCTGTTTGCCATTTTCCCGACTCACAAGAATTGTTTTGTTCTCAATAAATTAACTCTAATGTGACCCATGAATAAAGACTTTCGTTAAAGTGTTCCAGCAAACTGTGGTTCTTGGGCATGTTTTTTTGTCAATTTGCGTCTAAATTATGCAAGGAATTTGTTTTTTCCAAAAAAAAAAAAAAAATGGGTTCCAACCACTCGAACCGCCAACGGATCTGCTGTTGTCCAATGTGCTTTCCATTTGACGTCCATTTTTTTAGAAACCTTGTGATGATTTAATGCATCCCAACAAAAATGAAAAAAAAATGCTTGTGCCTTATTTGCCGAAGTTTACAGTAGATGTGTGCAATGGAAAATAGAATTGATGGGTGTTTCATGACACACTTGTATCGCCTGCACTACAGAAGATCTTTTTTGGCCAGATGAACCTTTACAAGCTGTAAAATTAAAATTTCAAGCATCAGGTGCATGTCTAGATTAAGAGAAAACATATCCTGAAAATTTGTTTAGAATATGAATTTTGTTTTGAAGGACTTATTCAGATTAACAAACTGAATCAATCAACAGATGAGCTATGTGTGCTGCTCAACATCTAGGAATAAATTCCACTCAAACCGATGCTAGGGGCCGACTTGACCTAACTATGAGTAATGAGCAAAGCTCAGTGTTGAAGGCCTTGGTGACTTCAAGATGAAGAACAACAATAAAAGCGTTGTTCCATTGCATGTATTTTTACAGACTTTGACTCATTTTATTTACTCCATATCCTTTCATTGTTTATTGGCGAACCTCTAAAATCTGTAAAAGCAAAATTGTTAGTATAATGCGCATTACCAGATCTGATCAAACAACATATACTAAAAGTTTGGCTCAGCGAACCTCTAAAATCTGTAAAATCAAAATTGTAAGTATTAGGTGCGAAAGTACATCAGGTGAACAAAATATCCCGAAAACTTGGTTGGAATATGAATTCTACCTTTAAAGGAGTTCAAGTTTGACAATCTAAATTAACAAATGAACTATATTGGCCAAGTGAACCTCTAAATTCTATAAAATCTATGCACATGCACAACTGGATCAGGTGAAGAACACATCCTGCAAGTTTGGTTGGAATCTGACTTATATCTATGATGGAGTTGTGGATTAACTAACACGATTAACACTGAGCTATTTTGGATCCTTGAACATCTAAAATATGTAAAATATGAGTATGAGGTGCACAACTTCACCAGGTGAACAACATATTCTGCAAGTTTGGTTGGAATCTGAATAAAGATCTGACGGAGTGTTAATTAACAAACTAGATTAAAAAATGAGAATTCTTGGCTCCATGAACCTCTGAAATATGTAAACCAAAATTTTATGCATCAGGCGCACAACTACACCAGGCTTGTTTTTACCATGTATTTGTAGAGACTTTGTCTCATGTACATTTACTCCATATCCTTTCATTCGCCATTGTGGATTAACTAACCAGATAAACAATTGAGCTATTTTGGCTCCTTGAACCTCTAATATCTGTTAAAATGGCCTTTATTGGAACTATTTAAAAATCATATTTGTTTTACTCATTTTTAAGATTTTATTTAATTTTTACACCTTTAAACACCAAATCAGATAAACATTTGTGAATATTATTTCAATTTTAAGCATTGCTCTAGTATATACATTTAGACCATATTGGTATAGGATAATCAACTATAAAAATTGGTTATTCTTCAAAATTCTAACTTTTTTTAACAAGATCTAAATTGTTTTACAAACATTATAAATTTAATTAACTTTTCATACCATAAAAGGCCAAATATGAAAAATAGTTAACCATATAATTTCAATTCTGAATGAAATAAAAGAGACAACAGGAAACACCTACAATTGTAGAAAATTATAATTATATGCCACAATCTGCAAGGGAATTACACAGTAGACAAAAGACAAATGTTAACGACAGGCGGACAGCCGGACTTTGTACCGGCTCTTCATTTCTCAAGTAAATGGGTTTCTAAAGACATTACCGGTATGGGATAACCAACTATAGAAATTGGTTATTCTTCAAAATTGTAACCTATTTGAACAAAATCTTTATTGATTTACTCACTTTATATATCAGTACAGATAGACAGTTGCCCATATAATTTCCATTTTTTTCTTCAGCACACAAGTTTATGGATCTTACATGTAACACTATCTGTATTAGGATTATCAGCTATAGTAATGGGCAGTTTTCCTTAACTGCGATTCTGTTGAATACGATGATTATCATTTTTCTAACATTATATAATAATTTTGCTTAATTCTTTAAAAAAGATAAAATTATAGTTAATAATTTCCCATATAATGTCAATTCTGTTCTATTATTTTGAAATACCAGTAACAATTTAAACTTTATTGGTTTAAAAGTACTAACCATAGCAATGGAATTTCTCGTTTGAAGTAACTGATTAAAATAATATGCATGGGACACCAACTTTTTTTGCAAATCAACAGAATGGGACATCGCTTTTTCTTTATTAGTGTTAACATGGGACTGTCACTTTTTTACCCAACATTAAAGTTTTGCTCCGGGCCAATGCATCAATAAATTTTGACCGGTCCCTAAAACGTCAAACATTAGGAACAATTATTCATATAATAAACAATGGCCTTCGGTTAAAACCACAATTAAACATCCTGCGAGATCTGATAATCCCCTCAGCCGTAAGTGGCTTCTGTGATAATCACATCTATTGGGTTGTTCAGTTGTGGTATTAACCTAATCAAGAGTTATTAATTGTATAGTAAAGCAACTTTATTTAAATTCTTAAGATTTTAATCAACCCTCGAGAATCAACCCACCTAACATTAGGTTGTATACTGTATCATTTGAAAGATAATTTTATTTTCAAACAAAGTAAACTATTACTCTAAACTATAAACATCAAATTTATTTTACCTGTATTCCACTTTTGACGTAACATTTCACTTCTCAGCCATTTTGTTTCTCTTCCACGGCCCCTTGAAGACATTAATGTCGATGATCTTTGCCAATCCCTACCTCTGTCTGTTTGTTTTTTTTTATGTTTTGATATGTATATATATATTTTTTGTCTTAGCTTTTATCGCAGTTCGACAAGAATTTTAACTCGTTTGTTTATTTATGCTGACACGAACTGCCGCACAGCACTCTTTATTTTAAAAATGGTAAGGTAGGCCACAATTAAAAGGTAAAATCAAACAAAATATACAACTAAAAAAACAGCTGAAATAACCAAAAGGGGTTGAAAGGAAAGTGTGCCCAACGTTTCGGCCAGTACGGCCTTCTTCTAGGGGCAACCGGGACAGAAAAATGAAAAAAAGGTTTAGAGGATACAAGATAAGACTGCTGACTAACGTGTAGCGAAAATCACCGGTAAATATCATGCTTAATCTTGAACTTAATCCAAAAAAGAAAACAAAACATTTGTATACTGTACTGTGCAATCGTGTAATTTCAAATTAAGTGAAATCATAAAATGGACTGTTTCTTAACATTCATGCCAAAGGGTCGAACAGTCCCCAGAAAATGGATAATGGAAAATGGATATTTTTTTGTTCAAGGAACTGCCATTGTTTCTCACCTGCACTAGTTCGTAAAAGGACAGTTACATGCATGTCACGTATACTGTGGTTGGGTCGCCAAAAATGTTCACCTACGGGGCAGTCTTTTCCATTGGTGACGCTCTGTTTATGTTCCACAAAGCGATCACCGAATCTACGACAATTCTCGCCCACATAGATCATCTTGCATAGTTTGCAACCAACAGTGTACACTACGTTTTCAGTAGTGCAGGTGAAACCATTTTTTAGGTTGAAGACGTTAGCCGGTCCTACTATTTCATCTGTTTCCCAAGTAAAATTACGAATCCTGGAAAACTGCTGACATGTGTTCGTTCTTGAGAATATGGATTTAAAGTTACGGATCAAAATGATTTGAATGGCTTCGTTATGAGGGTGGTATGTCAGAACCAACGGCACACGGTCGTCGGTATTTCTCACCCTCTTCTCCATAGCCACAGATCCGGTCACTCGGGAAACTGAAATCATAACTCGATCCAAATCTTTGCTTGGGTAGCCTCTCTTAACAAAAAAGGATTTCATTCTGTTACATTGAATCTTGAAGTCCTGCTCATCGCCAAAATACGACAAATTCATAAAAATTGTGACTTTGGAATTGCATCTTTGCATGACTTAGGATGACAAAACTTATAATTTAAGTAACAGTGGGCGTCTGTCGGTTTATAAAACACTGAGGTTTAAGGAACAATTAATGTCGAGAAAAGAGAGACTATCTTTGGCAATATTAATAGTGTATTTGATGGCCGGATGGTACGAGGAAACATAGTCAATGAAAGACTTAAGTTCATCTTCACTGTCTCAGGACACCCCAAAGACATCATCAATGTATCTTTTGTAAAGTTCTGGGACGGGTCCTATATATTTGGAGAACATTTTTTCCTCAGGGTAGCCGACAAATAAACAGGCAAAGCTTGGACCCATTTTGGTTCCCATGGCAACGCCACCAGATTGACTGTAAAAATCCCCATCAAATTGAAAGGTATTGAGTGTCAGGACTAACTCAGTAAGCCTAACGATGATGTCTGTTTTTACATAAGGATTAGGTCTTCTGTCTAAAAGGTGTCTTAAAGCTACCATAGCATCATTGTTGGGGATGCTAGTGTAGAGGGCAGTGACATCCATAGTAAATAGTCTAAATTCAGCATTTTCTGGCTGGAAAAATCAAGAATAGAGAGAGCATGTGTAGTGTCCTTGATGTCTGTTGTGGCCTACCTTACCATTTTTACTTTGTTTATTTACATTAATTTGTGGCCATTGCACAACATACAATGTATATTTTTATATTCTCATTATTTTATTTTCTACTCGTTTTCATCCTTCATCAAATAACTAAATACGAAGTTACTGTGAATTTACTTTCTGCATATGCGCATTTCGACAACTTATGTCTCATCAGTGCAAATAGATAAGTGGTCATGATTTTCTTAAATGAATTTTCTAATAAGCTAATTTCAGTCTTCAGTCACTTTTCAATCATTTATTTCAAAGTGAAGAAGGAAAATCTACTTAAAATGTTATGCATGTCCACTCTTCCGGGTTTCAAAACCCGACTTTGACATTTGGCAGGTGTAACGTCATTACTTTTGTCTACGTCATAATATTATTTTCAAGAATTATTTTGCGGGATTTTTTTTGCAAAAACATTACAAATTTAAAAACAGCATCTTGCGCGTTTCAAGGTATTTTTTATCAAGTTCCGGACCCCTATCTCCGCTTAAAATATAAAGTCGTTATTTACATTTAAAAAAAAAGAAAAAAAATCAGGGGATACCTTATATCTTGTATGTTTGTTGCAGATCGCGGATACCAGAAAAAGATAGACATGGAACTTTTTTTTTATTAGTACTTGTCCTAAAACTTTAGTGATAACCCTCATACAGTGTTCTACCCATGATTTTTGATAGGGTAAGGGTAAACATGATTCGATGTGTCGCGTCGCCTGCGGCGTGTTGTGGCATTTCGTTCCGTCGTGTCGTGAGTCATTATTGTGACATGTATTGCTGCTTTGATTATGTATATTCAGTAATATTTGTTTTAAACTCTAAGGCTCCCACTGATGCTTTCTCAATAATCGTTACAATGAATAAAATAGAAAATTTAATAAATTTTATTATCATCACAGTTTTTCAAAGCATACATCATGTTCATAACAATCATTTAACATGTTTAACAAATATAATTATAATTGTCATATTGCAAGCAAATATAAGATCAATAAATGAAAGCACTAAGTATCATTCTTTTTTGTTCATTTAAAAGAATGCACTAAAATGACACAAGTTATCAAGCAAACTTAACCTAATGTTTATGACATAAAATATAGAAGCACTAATAAATAACAAGCACTAGTGACAAAGCAACAATTAAATTTTTTGAATGTCTTATAAAATTATCACAGAAGAACAAATTAATTATAGTGTCATGTTACAATAAATAACCAAATATATACATAATAAACAGCTGCGCCAAGTCGCATGATACGCCCGTCGTCACCCCTTCAAAACTTTAAATGATTTAGGTAAGGGGTTCTCAATTTAGAAGCACCTATAAGTGCCTAATTGAGGTTGATATCTCTTTAACAAATCAATCTGCAGAGTTTGAAGTGAGGTGATCAAAGTACTTATACATAAGAGTGCGACATGTTAAAAATGTCCTTAAATTTGACAAATAAAGTCCTATAACCTTTTCAAGAAAAATCAAAATTTCGCAAAAAAAATACACAGATCATGAGGCCATCATACCAAATACCTCTACAAAGTTTGAAGTGAATTGGCCACATGGTTGTCAAGTTAGAGGGCGACATGTAAAAAATGCCTTGAAATTGACGAATAAAGTCCCATTAATCTTGCAAGAAAAATCGAAATTTCACGAAAAAGTATACAGATCGTGAAGCCATCATACCAAATACCTCCACAATGTTTGAAGTGAATTGGCCATATGGTTGTCAAGTTATAGCGCGACATGTAAAAAATTGCCTTCAAATTGACGAATAAAGTCCCCTAACTCTTGCAAGAAAAATAGAAATTTCACGAAAAAGTATACAGATCGTGAGGCCATCATATCAAATACTTCTACAAAGTTTGAAGTGAATCGGTCAAACGGTTGTCAAGTTAGAGCGCGACATATGAAACGGACAGACAGACAGACAGACGGACAGACGGACGGACGGACAATCGGACATCGGTATACCATAATACGTCCGTCATTAGACGAGCGTATAAAAACAGTATCACAGTAATCACTCAGTGGCAATCTTTCTGTTCTTCTCTTTGCCCCATTCCTGCACACATGCTCTGAAGTCAAATGCATCCATAGTTGGTCCTTCGATGCTGATGATCATTAAGTAATTTAAAACTTTCTGCCTTAGTCTGTTTCTTAACACTGTCTTTATTCTTCCCATGGCACAGAAAGCCATTTCACAGTCTGCTGTAGAAACTGTATAACCATAGCAATCTGAGTGAGTTTGGTGAGTACAGGGTAGATGTCTTGCAGTTTAGAGATCTTCTGTAATGTTTTCCTCAGGTCAAGGTCTTTCATGCTTTGGCAATCCGCTCTCTAAGTAGGAACTCTTGTTTTGCTGCTTCAAAGGTACCAACAGAGGTGAAGTGGCTGGTAAGTGTCTGAAAAAATAGAGATAGATTTACGATTATTACAAAAAAAAAAAAAAAAAAGAATGAAAATTCACAATGTTTAGCATTATACCACAATAAAAGTATTGTAAACAATAACATATATACATTGACATATGTATTCATTGTGTGACTTCCTGTTGTTTGCCTCAACTTTCAATATCCTTCTTTTCAATCACAAACATATAACTATCATTTTATTACAAGGACAGAGCTGAAATATTGCACATTTCTCATACTTTTTTATAAGTTTTGTAAGACTTCAATAGATGATATCCAGGTTCATGGTCTGCACTCCCTAATTTGTCACTTTGTAAGAGTTATCCCTCTTGGGTGTGGACAAACAAAAATCTCCAGAACTTCAAAGTAAGTGTTTTATTCATATAGAAAGATGAATTAAACTTTTTTTCATTGATCAATGTATCTTATAAATCATCTGATATAAAAAAAAAATCTGTTATACTATCAATAATTTCATTTAAGAACCATGGAATCGATTGCCTGTCACTGACAGAAATATTATATTTCCATAGGGAAATCCTGTTTATAAATGATTCAAAATATTTCCCTTCTGTTGCTTCAAATGTTGACAACTTTCATTTTCTCAGAAATATTTCAGTTTTTAAGAAATTCACATCAGAAAATTTCTGTTTTCCTTAGTGCTCAGTACACTTGGGAATGGGGAACCAGTAAATGTCCATACCGGGATCAGTCTAAAAGTCCAAATTAGGGAGTGCAGACCATGAACCTGGATATGGTCTATTATTTTCTATTCATCATGTTTTATATAGCTGTAATATTGCAAAATTTATCTGAAACATTGTTAATCGGATTCCAATTGTAATACTTTGTAACATTATGTACATACCTTCAATTTGTAAAACTGTATGAACTCTGAAACTGATGTATCGTGCAGGTCGATGAGATCTGGGTCGAATACTGAGAAGGCATCAAGAATGGTAATGTCTGGAAATCTGTCATGTAGATTCTCAATGATCTTGTTGACAAACAGGTGGAATACATTTTTTGTTGAAGATGTGTACATCAGCATCTGTGTAGGTAACTCCAAATTCATTGAGTGAGTCAAACTGTTGTTGTACTTGAAGCATTTTGTCACCAGGTTGGTCTAGTAACTTGAGCAATACAACTTGAGTAGATGATATCATTGGTCCTATTAGTGTGAAGTCAACAGTAGTTTTCTGGAAGATCTTAGAGAGTGTGGCAGAATATCAAGTAGCATGGCGAGTGATAGTACGAAGTATGGCTTTTTGGTAAACATGGCTATTCCAGCAGCAGTGGCGTCTGTTCTTCAGATACTTCCCTTTCAGATATACTTGTATGTTAAGTAATATTGTCTCAATTACATACACTTCCCTTCTTAATCAATGAAAACACCATTTTCATAATAAACATTAATTAAATTCAATAATGCATTTGTTTATTCAGTAATATTGTTACTTAATTTCTATATCATTGAACACATCAATTGTAAGAGGATAATTAGAAAATTGTCAATTATATCGTCACAAATTTATGGCTTCTAGACATAACTGGGCATAAGCTGTTGAACACCTACAATATATAAAAATAATAATCTTTCCCTTTTGTCTTGTATACATGTACATTTTACTTTCATCTGAACGTTTTATTCTTCCTTTCACTGAAGATACACTAGTTGTCGAAATGGTCACAATCACATGAACAATTTACTTAAAAATATTGTTGTTCTATCACATATTATTTATCTCAAATAAATCACACCTTAGCCAGCCATGTTTTAACTACTTCTTGTTCCTTTAGGTATTCTATTGCCATTGTTTAACATAATCAGTGAAACATTTACCACATTTAACTATTTATATTTATACTTGGTAAAATTATAATATGAACTTACCTTCATGTTCTCATTGATGTATTTGGTCATGAATACAAGTTGTTTTGTTACAGAGATATCTTTGGTCTCATCAGTCATAATACTGGAGTATTTGCTTGATTTGAGTTTGGTCAGTATTGGTTGGTTAATTATCTTTTTGTTGGTTTCAGCATGTCCTGCATGGTGCGTTGACTGGTATAGTTGACGTTTTTCCCCTTTATTAGTAAGTTCAAGTAGTCACAGCCCAGGAATTTTGCCAGTTCAAGTAGTGATGTGTAGTGGATTGTGTGTGGTATATCCTCTGTTGCTAACCAGTATATACATCTGAATGCACCAGTGATGGATGTTGCCTGTAGTGAAGTATGGTCGTCCAGTGCTGACTGGATACCTTGCCCCTTACCAGCTAAGACTGGGCTTCTAGTTGCTCTGCTTCCTGGTGCATTTGTGAGTTTTGGTAACGTTTAAGGCAGTTTTTTTCCAGTGTAGTGCACCAAGTAGCTGGCCCATTCTTTGGTTGTTTGTTAAACGTGATACAGTTGTTGCATATATAAAAATAGTTGAAAAGATAATGATAAAAACATACAATAATTCTTGACTGTTAAAATTTAATCTGAATAAACAACATCTTTATATTTTCTCGTGAAATGTTCAAAGTAAAGTAATATATATATTTTCATTTACTACTAATTTAATAATTTAAAAATTACTTTTTTAAAGAAGCACGACTAATGAAGGGCACCTCCATGAAATTGACTTCTTTTTCCATAATTGATATTTGGTAATTTGGTACAGTTTGAATTTGACCAATACTCGTTTATTTAAGATTTCAAGATTAACGAATCTCAACTTTATTAATACGATTTCAAAATAAACACAAATTGTGTTTGATTCGTGGCAAAGGATGTTGACTTTATTAATAAGATATTTATTTATTAAAAAAAAAGAACACCAGTTTTGATTTGAGTGACGATCAGCCAATGGACAGTCTACTTCGGGGTCGATACCAGTTTGTCTGTGTTTCGGTTGTTTATCTTTTATAGGTGATTGTGAGTTATCGTCGATGGTGATAGGTGAGCTTATCGTGCCGGTGGATGGCTCAGTTGTAGTCGTCGTGTTTGGTTTTGTCAACCATCTTGACAAGTCTGATGTAGTGGCAACTTTTGTTTTTTTCTTAAGGTATTTCGTAGATGTAGTGGCAACTAGTTTGTGACGTTTTGGACTTGGTTTTGTCATAACTGGTGAACTTGTTTATGATTTCCATCCTTACAATTGTCATCTTTAATATTTACAACCGCTTGGGATCTGGCTTGGACCACGTGACTACTCAAAGTGTCACTTTCTGTCAGCTTGGGCTGTGATTAATAACTATCACATACTTCTTTAAAAAAGAAAAGCAAAACGTGAACCGTAGATTGTATAACTTAGTGAAACACTTCTTGTTTTTCGAATTTGAAGAAATTAAACTATATTGAGACATTGAGAATGTTGGTGTTACCAAGGACGGATGAAATAAATAAAAGAAATCATCTTAGATATTACTTATCTCCCACATGCATAGCTCTGTCCTCAGCTGAATTTTGGCTTTTCTATTTAGATCTTTTTTAGATATTTGTTCTCTATCAGTCTTTACATGTTTTCGGTTAATGGGCTTCAAAATGTTTTGGTTTAATCTGCACTGATGAGACATAATTTGTTTTATTGCGCATATGCAGGAAATAAATTAACAGTAATGATTAATATCGGTATGTTTGTTATTTATTACTACTGGGCCGATGCCTCTGCTGACGGACTGTTAGTCCCCGAGAGTATTCAACAACCCAGTAGTAAGTACTTCGGTGCTTACCCGAAAATCGATTTTATTTGCACTTGCATTATCAAAATTTTAAAAAATTTTGTTTAAACGAAGGAGTATCTCCCTCATGCATAGCTCTGTCCTTAGCCAATCTAATTAAAATCAGATCTACCAATTGTTCCTTACAGTCACTCCATGCAGAGACTGTAAGGAACAATTGGTAGATCTGATTTTAATTTGGTCCTTGGCTGAATTTTGGCTTTTCTATTTTGATCTTTTTGGATATTTGTTCTCTATCAGTTTTTACACGTTTTCGGTTAATGGACTTTCAAATGTTTTGGTTTAATCTGCATGAATGAGACATAAGTTGTCGAAATGCGCATTAATATGCAGAAAATAAATTAACAGTAACATCGGTATGTTTGTTATTTAGACTTATCACCATGTTACATTGTGTGGCGACAAATCTTGCATAGTTCTCATTATAAGTCAGATAGATCAAATTTTCATGTATAGATATATACTGTTCTTTATACCGATTGTCTTTGTGGAAGTATCCACGCTGATAAAAAGTACTTGCTTTCATAGATACTTTCAATCGTTCATCATGGTACCGTTTGAGAATTAGAGAAATTAACTCGAACTAATGACTTATTATTATTTATGACTTAGAAGTAAAAAATGCTATTAATCAATCTGCAAATTGACCAAATTTTCAAAACCATGTCAACAACTTGCAGTATCACGGGTACCACGCGTGGCGCAGATCATACTTACCTTTTTGGATCACCTGATGATATCTCTGTTTGTTAGGAGTCAAGACTGTTAGTGCCTTATTTTTATTGCATTTGTACTGGTTTTTACTGGTGTGTTGCCTCATCGTTGATTTTGTTGTCTAATTGTTTATCATATTTAGGTTGCCATGCCCTTTTTAATTTTAGGATTTTATGTCAATTGCTTCGGTATTCATTTGGAAATTTATCAACTGTTAAATTTGGTTTCCTGTATATATTGTTATCTTGTCTCGTGTACATTTACTCCATATACGTTCGCTTTGTTTATGTATACTGAATCGCTTGATTGTTTATTACGTAAAAGGAGTAATAAAATTCGTGGCCAGTCTTGTCTTGTTGATTACACAGGTTTGCCCCTAGGTGATATACTGAAGTTCGTCTCTCTTGGAGGTGGTTACGGATTGCCCTACTAGAAGAGTATAATCTCTATTTTTCTTATGCATATTTATCTATGTATCAATGTGTATTTGTTTTTAACATATATATATATAATTTTCAGCAATATATTAGAAAGGCAACTTGTTTTATAAATTTGAATTCAATTATTTTTTTAATAAATATTTCAGCATTTTACACGCATTCAAACAATGTATCCATACAATGTTTATATAAACAAGATTGCTACGCGTAGCTATGTACCCCGCCGCTGCAGTAAAACCGATAAAGTCCCATTTCTCATGTAAAATTTTGCAAATCAAAATGGCGGCAGGATATGATCAACTGCATTAGGTGGCAAAAAGCCAAGCAAAATTTCAGCAAAATCCCTTCATTGGATTAGGACGAGATGTGTCCACAAAGTCTTCCTATGTTGCAGTATGCAAAAAGTCGATAAAGTCCCATAACTCCCATAAAATTTGTCCAATCAAAATGGTGATGTGATATGATCTAGTACATACGGCGACTAACAATCCTGTAAAATAAGAATGAATTCGGACCAGCAGTTTCTGATGAGTTGCGTCCACAAGATCTGCCATTGTATAACAATGTGGAAATAATCAAATAATCAAAGTCCCATAACTCCCACAAAATTTAACGAATCAAAATGGGGATGCGATATGATCTAGTATTAATGGAGACTAACAATCCTTTAAAATTTGAATGATTTCTGACCAGCGGTTTCTGAGGAATTGCGTCCACAATATTTGCCATTGTATAACATTGTGGAAATAATCAAAGTCCCATAACTCCCACAATTTTCGACTAATCAAAATGGCGATGCGATATGATCTAGTACTAATGGTGACTAACAACCCTGTAAATTTTGAATAAATTCTGATCAGCGGTTTCTGAGGAGTTGCGTCCACAAGATTTGCCATTGTATAACAATGTAGAAATAATCAAAGTCCCATAACTCCCACAAAATTTGACAGATCAAAATGGCGATGCGATATGATCTAGTACTAATGATGACTAATAATCCTGTAAAATTTGAATAAATTCTGACCAGCGGTTTCTGAGGAGTTGCGCCCACAAAAAACGTGACACACGGACGCAGATCATTACCATGTCCCTCCGTAAATTCCCGACTGTTGGGTTCAAACTCGCCTTTTTAAACTTTTTACTCAGCGGTGAATTACTTTCCTGTATCATGTACGGGTACAATATAAAAGATTGTGGAAATATTATCTAATTTACTGACAAATAAAGAAAATTGAATATTTATGAAGTTATACAATTATGTAATATAAACAGTACTTTGTTTCTGTTTTTATTTTTATTTTTATTTCTGTAGGTCTCCATAATATTCTGACAAATATTTTTTTGAATAGAGCACAGAACACTATAGTTAATATTTTCATCAATTCTGAGATATAAGCAAAAATTTTCGAAATTTTCTAGCCGCATTTTTACGATGCAAATCTCTTCTTTATGTTTTTAATTTTTATTTTAATATTTAAAGATTTCTATGCAATATTCATATTAATTGTGTAACATTCTTATATATTAACAATCCTATATCCACAGCTGATTTTTTATACCATCTGATTTATTATAATACAAACAATGTATTAAAACAGTTAAACAGGTCCATCTGTGTCAGTTGAATATATCTTCTAAGATATAAGCAATTTATTTTGAAGTTTCTTCTCCGGAGTTTTCACTGTCAATCGTTTATGCTTTATGTAATTTTAGTTTTCATATAAACTTTGTATATGAAATTATTGTTAACTTGGCTATAAACAAAACGATAAAATAGATCATTAATTACTGATGGGATGAGAGAATTTTACTCCAGTCGAAACATTAAATTTAGAGGTCAGATTTTCAGAATTTATTACCAATGAGGCTGATCTCAATTAGTGTAACATGTCCAGTTTGAGAAATTCCCTTATGGATCATCAATGTAGAAACTCTTTCAGCGTAAAATGCCATATCCAAAAAGAATGGACATCACGTGACTTGTGCGATGTAACTTCCGGTAGCATCAAGCCTGTAAAGGCCACATAGAAAAATCACGACACGATGAACAAAATGTCAAATAACTTATTATTGAAATATTTTTACAAATGTTTGCAGATCGCATGATGTTCTATAATATTTTTTGCAATTATATATCACATAGATGACAGTTTAAATTAAGTATAAATTACGTCCCTAAGTATTTGAAAATGTTGATGTTTTTGCTTGATATCGCTAGTAGATTTTAACTAAAATACCGAAACCCCTTGTCTCTTAGAAAAGTTTTATCTCAATAATGGCATACTTTTAAAGCATTTTGCAGATATCTGCACATTCCCATACTTGCCAACTGACCCGCTTTTGGCGGATGTGACCCGCCAAGATAATCACCCGCTGCGGGTCGTGATTTTCACCCGCCAATGAGAACGTCACCCGCAAATGACCCACCACTACACGAGTAACACAATTTTTAAGATTAACAGCAAACAGTGCTTTTTATTTTCCTTTAAAAGATCAGACAAAGTAAAAAAATAACTAAACAGAAAACACCAAACGGTCCAAAAACATTTAGCAATTGATTTATTCCCCCAAAAACATTAAACACCCCGCAGAAAATGCCCAAAACACGTGGACAGAAAAGGTCTTGCCATCCTAATATACAGTAATAAATGGTACATAACTCATGTAAAAATTATTGAAAATGTGCGTGATGGCTTTACATGATATGACCCGCCACCACATGCCTGAACGTTGGGTCATGACCCGCAACAGCAGAATTTGAGGTTGGCAAGTATGCATTCCTGAAATATTCTTCTAAACAGAATCGTACTTGTTTTCAGTTTAATTTTTGATTTAGTCTCGTCCAATTTCATTCAAAGTTTGCCTTCTCTGTCCAATTTTTCAAACTTAACATGGCGTAACCTGAACCGGAAGTAGCTATGTTGTGTTTTTCTAGTGTATTTTCTACGTTTTATTCTCCTAATTATGTTCGTTAATGAGAAAAAATATCTTTTGTGTATAAGAATCTTTTTTTTTACTTTTTCCCCGAAAATGTGTATTTTTTCACCCTTTAGCTGAAGGATTCCTTTCAGAGACAATATGTGTAATGCAAATTCCCTGTTTCTTTGCACAAATGTTTTTTTTAGGTGTATGTGTGTATATGTGTACATATACCTGTTGTAGAATAACATCACCAGCCTGTATCAATAATTACGCAATCGCTTGATTGTTTATTACGTAAAAGGAGTAATAAAATTCATGGCCAGTCTTGTCTTGTTGATTACACAGGTTTGCCCCTAGGTGATATACTGAAGTTCGTCTCTCTTGGAGGTGGTTACGGATTGTCCTACTAGAAGAGTTTTATGCATAGTTATCTATGTATCAATCTGTATTTGTTTTTAACATATATATATAATTTTCAGCAATATATTAGAAAGGAAACTTGTTTTATAAATTTGAATTCAATTATTTTTTTAATAAATATTTCAGCATTTTACACGCATTCAAACAATGTATTCATACAATGTTTACCCTTTAGCTGAATGATTCCTTTCAGAGACAATATGTGTAATGCAAATTCCCTGTTTCTTCGCACAGGTGTTTTTTTTAGGTGTATATGTGTATATGTGTACATATACCTGTTGTAGAATAACATCACCAGCCTGTATCAATAATTACGCAATCGCTTGATTGTTTATTACGTAAAAGGAGTAATAAAATTCGTGGCCAGTCTTGTCTTGTTGATTACACAGGTTTGTCCCTAGGTGATCCACATGTCGATTTAAATGTGCACCTGCAGTTTTATTACAGGAAATAAGACGTTTTAGATGATTTTCATGTCAAAATGAAACTTTTATACCTTTTACTGTGCATTGAAATGAGGTAAAAAATATCTTTAGATGAAATTTAAAACTGTGACATTTTTGGTGAAAGCGTCTTATCAGATATTATTAAAAAATACAGTAAGTTTTTCCTTTAGTATATGAAATAAGGATTTTTATAAGAAAATATAAAAAAATACATTAATTCAGTTTATTGAATTATATATTTTATAATTATTTATATTAAACGGTCACATCAGCAGATAAATCTGTAACCCGGATCAAATTAATTTAATTGGAGTTATCTACCCTAATTATGACCGATAAAGCTGAACATGCAAGTTTGAGACGATCCCTTTAATCCAGAGCATTATCATAAATAGAGAATATAGAGGTATTCCAAGTACCGGAAGTTTCCGAATGACCCATGCTTGCAATTATTAAATGTCCAATGTAATAGGCGTGAACCGCTAATGCGGTTCATGCAAAAAGTTCACACCTTCCACTTATTACTACAAACACGTGATTAATACATTGATTGCCTCGTTAATTGCAGGTAATAAAATGCTATTGATGTCGTAAGCGGCAAATTGTAAACAAAGCAGTGATTAACGATGTAAACATTACACGAGTTGAAAAATTGCAATTGAAAATTTCGGAAGCGTAGCGGTAGCGATTGAAAGCGTAGGGGCAACATGGATAGCGTCCGGGACAGAAAATATAGCGTCGGGGTACCCCGAAGCTAAAAGCCTCTTGGGAGAACACTGTCATGAATAAGTTATCAACCACGGCAATGTCACAGACAAAATTGAAGATTCTTCAGTTTAAAAATGTATTAATACATATATGTTGGGGTATTTTTTTTAATAATTTTAAAAATTTCTTAAATAATTTTGTGAGTTTTTTACACTGTTTTTAAATTTTGTTTTCGTAGGGATATAATGGATAAAAACACATTAATTGAAAGGTATTTTTAAAAAAATGAAATATTTCTAGTTTTCTTTTCAATTTGTGAATTAATTTTTTTTCTGTTTTCGTGTTGTTTTCATTGGAGATAGTAACAAATTCATGTTAAAACACATTGGAAAAATTTTAAATTGAAAGGATAATTTTTATCGGAATATATCTCAATTGTTGTAATTATTTACCAATACAGGTTTGATTATGATAATATTATTATTGTTCTATTTATTATCTAGTGTCTTTATATAATTATATTTAATCTAGAGTCTTTAATCTTCACAGCGGGACTGTTGACCAAATAAATACGGCGACTTCAAGATGTAATCGAACAACTTATAAATTATATCAGAAATTATCTCAGATACACAATACTATAGGTCTTAATGATAATCAAATCCCCATCTGTACAAAGTAATTTTAGGTATGCTAAACAAATTGATAAAATATTAATGGAAAAAAAAACTTCTCTGTCTAAATATTAATGATATATTATTTCTATATCATTTAATATTGCATTCTTACATCTAATTTATTGGAAAAAGAACGTTATTGTATTATCTTTATTATAAAATGATATACTCATTGCAAGTACAGCTAACGATGGCAATATTATGAAAATAATTTAGAACAAAAGAATACTGAAGAAACAACATATATTTATAAATTCTTGGATCTCTAGACATACGAAATGAAAGAAAAAATTCATCACGCCCATCTATAATGCTCTAACCAATCACATCGGGTCAAAATAAACATCTTAATTACAAAAATGCCAGAGAGCTAATCATTTACGGCTCTAATTATCTACGCGTAATTAACGCCCACCTCTGTCCTTGTGTATCAGTTTGTGTAAATTATACTGAAGTTATTAGAAGAAAAAATACATTTGTACCCTACGCAATCTATATAGAAAGTTATTGAGCAAAGCAATATATAATCTCTCCAATAGAGATTACTTCGAAATACACATCTCTCCAATAGAGATCAATTAATCTCTCCAATAGAGATTATATAAAGAAAAAACTACTCGATACCTCGATACACATCTCTCCAATAGAGATTAATAGGATCTTGCATAAGGTCCGATTAAAGATCGGGATATCTTTCACAAGTGTAAGAAATTTCGTCTTTTCTCGAGTGGAGCGTAGCGAAACGAGAGGAAAAGACGTAGAATTTCTTACACGAGTGTAAGATATCCCGATCTTTAATTTTGATCTTATGCAAGATCCTATTTCTTCCGTAAAAAGCGAAAAGAAACATCTGGTAACCTTTACTGTTTGAACAACGTTGCCGCACTTTGAGTATTCTTTACATTGTGATGTCAGGTATTTTATGACGTTAAGTCATGGTTACGATTGTTGTGTCACAAAAATCAACACGTCTGGTTGGTCATTTACCGGTTTGAGATGAGGTCGCGTGCATCGATCTTACATGGGTCATCTCCTACTGTAAACCACCATTTACGGAAGAATGTGTAATCTCTCCAATAGAGATAATATACGGAAAAGAATTATCCAATACACATCTCTCCAATAGAGATTGTATAATAATTCCTGATGTCACCTGATGTCACTCTCAGTTTCACTGGAGTTCACACTGTGAGTGCCTTTGTTCTGAATGTTGTGGTTTCTGGTACTGTGCTTTGTGTCTGTCTGGCGTCATTGTTTTTGTGTCTAACGTCATTGTTTTCTGTGTTCTCGTTTTTGCCCTGTCTTTGCACTTCGATTTTTGTGAATTTCACCCCTTTGTTCCCTCGGTATTCTACTGCCGTTGTTACATGAGAAATTTACACAGTAACAGAGATAATATACTTAAACATATATCTCCCCAAAAGAGATTGTATACGATATACCGTACTTATAGAATTTGTTTACAAGAAAAATAAGAAATACATAAGTGTGGAAATTTTAGACATGGCCAGTAAACGAAACAGATCATTTAAAAACAGGAGAAACAAATCCTATAAATATAAGTTACAACAATACAACAAAACTAAATCAATGTATATACAAGAAACCAGAAAAAGAAAGCACATTAAAAGGGTACAGAATGCACTTAAATATGTTGAGATTTTTAAAAATACGGAGCTCAATGATGCTGAAATATTACTACTTGGAAAGGGGCTAAAATACACTCCAAGCCCTATTGCAAAGAATGCAAAAATTTGATACAAGACTTTAATGAACTAGCTCGTAAAATGAGATGTAGATATCATTTTGATGACGGGACAAATGCCATTAATTATCATCTATTTAGAACAAAATCAGGATATATACCACATTTAGCAAATAATTCCATCGAAAACTACCTATTTGCTACTAAACTTGAACTACAGAATTTAAGCGTGAAAAAATTCACTGAAAACCTATCTAAACCTGAAAGAAAAGCAATACATACTCTCAGAAATAAAGCTGACATAATAATTAAAAAGGCAGACAAAAATTCATCAACTGTTGTACTTGACAAAAATAAATATATAAATATAGCAATGAGTCAACTAAACGATAATATACATTATGTGAAAATCTCCGAACCGAACACTATAGAAATAAAAAACGCAATTGACAAAATGGTACAAAATCTACACAAAGCAAATTTTGTAGACGGTATTACTCTAAAATATTTACTTGACGTGAAAGATAAAATATTAGGTAGATTATATATTCTACCTAAAATGCACAAAATAAATTTAAAAGACAGAGAAAAAATCAAAATAAATAGAGATGATATCCATAACATACAAAAATCCAGGGAGACCAATTGAGTCCATTAATAAAAAGAATTGGCCAATATATAGATTATTTCCTCAGACCAGTAATAAGCAGTCTGTGGACCTACATCCAAGACTCTACACATTTTATAAATAAAATAGAGAAAATTAAGGCACCGGCAGATTGTATCTTAGCAACATTTGATATAAGCAGCATGTACACAAATCTTGAACACAAGGAAATCATTGAAGCCGTGGATCGTGCATGGCCTAAATTAGTGCCATTGCATACGACATAACACTACCACCCAAGGATGAATTTCTAAATATTCTAAATCTTATACTAGAAAATAACGAATTTGAATTCTGCAGCCACATATATCGACAAACTATAGGCGTGCCAATGGGCGCTCCAATGTCTCCGAGCCTTACAGATTTGAGAATGTTTGAAATAATTTCCGCAATACTACAATTGTTTCAATACTCAAACAACATTATTCATTTATCGTTATATAGAGACGACGGTTTCATTTTATTCAACGGAACTAAAGAAAATCTGCAAATATTTTTCGAGATTGCAAATAACATTCACCCTCTTTTGAAATTTACACATGAATTATCCCGTGACAGTATACAATTTCTTTACATAACATTATTCAAGGGCAACCGATTTATGGCTGACAAAATTTACGGATAATTACCAATATTTAGAAAGATCGTCTGGCCATCCAACATCAGTATTTAAAGGTTTCATAATAGGTGAATTAACAAGATTCATTAGATCATCAAACAACAAGAAAGATATAGAAACACAAGTTGAACTATTTAAAACAAATCTTGTGAAAGGAGGTTACTAAGAGATGAAAATTAATCAGCTAATAGATTAAACTATAAAAAAGAAACGAGAGGACACTCTACAATATAAGATAAAAGACAAATGGAAAATGCCACCTTTAGTATTGGCTACTAAATACAACCCGCTGTTTAAACAATTAAATAGAGCAATAAGAAAACACTGGGCACCTAATTGAAGAAGATGAAAAGACCAAACAACTGTTTCCAAGACCACCAATAATTGCTTATCGGAAACATAAAAACCTAAAAGAATACCTTACATCATCTAAAACCAATTGAAAATGAAATATAGACGCAGAATACATATTAAAAATAGGGAGCACCGAGTGTCGTTCCCAAATACTATATTGATTTCAAAGCAACTGTAATTCTAGGCTATAGGTTACCTAATTAGGATTTACGGCCTTGGTCATACTTATTGACCTAAATGATATCCGAAACACTTCACAAATTAAACCAAACACGCGTAGTATATAATGCTATATATACAATATACACCACTGATTGAAAGATCTAATTGGTATATCTGAATATTTAATGAAATAAAACAGACAACAAGAAATTGGTCTGGAGAAATATTTTATTTCTAACAGTAATAATATACAAAAAGGAAATTTTTGAAGTTGATTGCCTCTATGAAAAAGGTGAAATGTTCCATATGTAACTACTTTGCCATTACAAAAAGAACAATACCGTGTCCACTATGAACATATTACTACGTACAGATATATTTGCTCGGATAGGTTCTGGACACATATTTCATGTTTAAGTATCACAAACTGATCAATTAATTACGCATGTCATATGACAAATAACTTAAATAGTAAAAATGAAGACAAGAAACAAACCCCATGAACTTAACATGAATTGATATACAGAGCATGCAACTAATTTAGCTTGGATTGGTTCTGGACACGTATTTAATTTAAAAATATAATAAATAAAAACACATTAGTTGAAAAGTATTTTTTTTTAAAATGATATATTTTTAGTTTTCTTTTCAATTTGTTAATTATTTATTTTTTTTTCATGTTGTTTTCATTGGAGAAAGTAACAAATCCATGTTCAAACACATTGAAAAAATCATAGAAAATCACTTCTACTCTATGTTCTACACGACTTTTCATCATCACCATCGTCATTCATAATAGATACAGATTTTGACAAAGGATTTTCATAAATTTCAGTATCTCAAGTTCTTCGTATGATACACGTTACACAACAAAATGCAGAAAACCTGGTTTTCCTCAGCAGAACTTTTACATCAGGGAAATTTAGGTTTACTGGAGTAAACTCTGATTTCCTATAGCAGATGTGAGTTTGCTCATAGAAATACTTTATAGCCTAGCACCTGAAGCTCAACATAAGCGGTTTTGCTCACTAAAACCAATTTTTTTGTTGTCAGGAAATCTAGGTTTCCAGGACCAAAGTCTAATTTTCTACAAAAAATGTGAGTTTCCTCGTAAAAATACATACAAAGTACAGCATTCAGTGACTTTCTGAAGCTAAACCCAGCAAAAGGGGTTTAAGATGGCGGTTAATTTTTTTTCATAAGAAATATAAAATGGACTGTTTATAACTATGGACAATTTAATTTTGGTCTGCACATTTTATTTGTGTGCTTTTTATGCATAATTGTGTATGTAGGATCAGTCATCTTATGTGATCTTACACTATAGATTGAAATAATTGAAACACTATATTGATGTACTCGATTTAAACACGGTGTAAGAAGTTTTGCGCAAAATATAATCGAGTCATGTATATAATAAGATATGTTTTTGCATTTGAACAAACATACCTGGTTCTTCAACTAATTGATCTGTAGGTTTCTTCATAAACAGTCACCAAATAGAAAATGTCAGCCTTATAGTTATTATAAGAAAATTTAATCGCCGTCTTAACCCATTTTTGCTTGAGGAAAGTTCGGGAAAGCTTCGTCAATTCATAGGACCCTAAACGTTCTATGTAATTGTAAAGGAAAGCTACCATTTACTGCAGGAAACTAGAGCTTGCTGACAGGAAAACCAGGTTTTGGTGATGAAAACTTGCTCAAGATAACTTCGATTTAGCTTCAGAAGCTTATTGCATACTGCTGAAATCAGTGTGTATTTCAAAGAGGAAACTCACATTTGCTGTAGGAAACATGAGTTTAGTCCAGGAATCCCTAGATGTTTCTCTATAGGAAAAACTAGGTTTCTCTATAGGAAAAACTATGTTTCTGTAAGGGTAACCCACATTGCTTCAGGAAATTTTGGATTAGCTTCAGAAACTCATTGGACGCTTAGCTTTGTGTGTACATGTTTTTTTAAAGAGGAAACTCGCATCTGCTATTAGAAAACTCGAGTTCCTATGTTTCCCGACAGCAAAATATGGTTTTACGGAGAAAAAAAAACGAGTCTCTCTGCATTTTGGTTTATTTTGCTTGGCATATACACACACGACTTGCTACCTTAGTTTCTACCGTTACATCTGCAGATTAAAGCCAATCGAAATACATTTTCTCGGTGAACAATACTGGGTAATTCATATACAATGTCCTAATTGGTGGTTTGACAATGTTGGTTGAGATTCATTACTTTGTCTGAATGCACGCCCTTAATGAGCACATGCTAATGAAAAGCTGACTGACTAGGTGTGAGTCAAATTAAACGCCTTGTGATAAGCAAGAGACAAATTTTATGTCTGGCCAAACTGCAAAGCTTTACTTTTAGATTGTGGTAAGAGGCAAATGTGTATGTCTAGTCACATGGCAAAACCATCTATTTGCTCATCGTATATTTATGCGTAGTAAGAAGGAGCTAATGGTCCTGAACCAGTATTGTTCACCGGGAAATGTCTGATTTTATGCAAGATTAAATATGCACATGTAAAGGTATAAAGGTAGGTAGCAAGGCATGAGTTTGTCATGAGCAGAACTAGAGTTGCACAGAACTTTATCCTTGTCAAGGTACTGAAATTTGTAAAATTTGTAAAATTGTGAAATTTGTCATAATCTGATGTCAATATGAATTACGATAACGAGGAATCGAAATGATATGGAAAACTGGTTTAGTACACAATATAGTAGTGTTTGCCTTCTCCATGATTTGTCCAGTACGTTACAACGTGTACATGTTACCAAAAAATGATTAATTTTGAAAATGCTTTTCCATTAATTTGGTATTATTTCTTTTGTACCTATGAAAACAAATTTAAAAACTAGAGTAATGACTGTCGGAAACGACAGAGATCCCCGCACCCCCTGTATGACACAGAAAACAGCTATTGACCTTTGGTATAATTTTTCTTAACATGTTTGAAATTAAACTATTGACAATCACTATTTTTCCCATAAGGAATAAAAGAATATATGGTTGTTAGGCAGAATTCAAAAAAAAAGTAGTCTTTGAGACTTCCAGTAAATTTACCAAAATTGGAATCAAATATTTTTCAAATTTAATTGGTGAAAATGATTGCCCTAATGGAAACAAACCCTACTAGCATGGTTGCTAGGTAGAATTCCAAAAAAATATGTGGTCTTTGACACTTTCAGGAAATTTACCAAAATTGGAATCAAATATTTTCGAAATTCCATTGGTGAAAATGACTGACCTTATCAAAACAAATGCTAACTATTTGGTTGCTAGGTAGAATTCCAAAAAATATGTGGTCTTTGACACTTTCAGGAAATTTACCAAAATTGGAATCAAATATTTTTCAAATTCAATTGGTGAAAATGATTGCCCTAATGGAAACAAACTCTAACAGCATGGTTGCCAGGTAAAATTCCCAAAAATATGTGGTCTTTGACACTTTCAGGAAATTAACCAAAATTGGAATCAAATATTTTTGAAATTCAATCGGTGAAAATGATTGTCCTAATGGAAACAAATCCTAACAGTATTGCTGCTAGGTAGAATTCCAAAAAATAAGTGGTCTTTGACACTTTTAGGAAATTTACCAAATTTGGAATCAAATATTTTTGAAATCCAATTGGTGAAAATGATTAACCTTATCAAAACAAATGCTAAAAGTATGGTTGCTAGGTATAATTCCAAAAAATAAGTGGTCTTTGAGACTTTCAGGATATTTACCAAAATTGGAATCACATTTTCGAATTCTATGATTTCAGAATTTTTTTTTTTTCAAATACTTGCCAAAATATAAGATTATATGCCAAAATGTCCAAAAATATCAGTCTTTGACATTTTCAGGAAATTTACCAAAGTTGGAACCGGAATTAAAAGTCTGAAAGTTAATTGCGCATCTACAGACTATATGCAACAATTCTGCAACAAAATTAAATCCATAAATCCAAAAATGTAGGATGAGTTTGCGTTGCATGCCATATGTGTCACAATCCACATTTTGTGGTCTTTTTCAAATCGACATCTTGTGGCCTCTTGTTTGCATCAAAATAGATATAAAAAATCTGAAAGCTTATTGCGCATCTACAGATCATATGCAACAATTCTACAACAAAATTAAAACCCTAAATCCAAAAATGTAGGAGGAGTTCGCGTCACATGCCACATGTGTCAAAATGGACATCTTGGGGCCTCTTGTTTGCTCCAAGATCAATATCAAAATTCCGAAAGCTTATTGCGCATCTGCAGCATATATGCAACAGTTCTATAACAAAATTAAAACCCTAAATTCAAAAATGTAGGAGGAGTTCGCGTCGCAAGGATGTGTGACGGACGGACGGACAGACGGACGGACGAGGCGAACGACAATATCCCCGATCTTTCATTCGAAAGTGCAGGGATAATAATATGGAAAAAGAAAAGACAAAATTACAAAAACTTAGTAAAAATATCCCATATATACTACATACTATAACTGTCCAATGGGTAATTAGCTGATACAAATTTCCAGATCTAACAATAACATCCATATGCATATTTTATCACGCCCAGTATAATGTCTTACAATATTATCCATTTGGGCAGGCTTATAATGTAGAGTTATCACATACTTCATACCCTCTCTGCTATATACGATACTGTCATCGCAGCTGATCAGCACTGAGCTCCAATACATCATGTATTCATTACAAACCTAGATTAAACCTACGAGGAGGTATCACCCGGTTACGAAAGCTATATTTTATGCAGCCTAGATGGCCGAGTGGTCTAGGGCGCTGGACGAAGTGCAGTCGGTGTCGCCATAGATGTCACAACAGCGATGGTTCGACTCCCACAGAGGGAACTACCAAAAATGATATATATATATATATATATATATATATATATATGTCGGTGTCGCCATAGATGTCACAACAGTGATGGTTTGAATCCCGGAAAGGGAACTACCAATGTGCAGATCTAACAATGTTGGGCTGATATTCAGACGTATATATATATATATATATATATATGGATCACTTATCGAGAGACGTTGAGAAAGCTAGTAGGTCTAGTGAAAATTTCGTCATTTAATCAATTTAGGTTTTTTATTGGCTAAATTTCTCTATAATAATTTTATTTTGATGTTGTTGTGTATCACTTTAGACGTATATATATATATATGTATATACATTTTTTAACCTACCTATTTAAACTCAATTTAAGGGTCAATAACTAAGTATGAGCATAATTTTTAGATGTATGACAAATTATGTCCCCCTTCTCAAGGGGGAGACATATTGTTTTGTCTGTCGTCCGTCCATCCGTCACATAGTTTGTGGACGCCAATGCTCTTTCATTTTTCATCGAATTTTGACCAAACTTCACAGAATTATTTACCATCATGCCTTGTTGTACATATTATTTGGCCAGATATATCGGCCAAATTTTGTTGGAGTTATGCCCCTTTTTGACATAGAAATTTGATAAATTAAGTTTGTGGACGCTAATCCTCCCACATCTTTCATCGGATTTCAACCAAATTTTACATAATTTTTTGACTTTCATGCCTCGTTGTGCATATTGTCTGCCTAGATTGATCGGCCAATTGTTGTTGGAGTTATGCCCCTTTTTGACACAGAATTTTGATAAATTAATTTTGTGGACGCTCATTCTTCCATATCTTTCATCAGATTACAACCAAATTTAGTAATATTCAAATGCAATGGCAACATATAAGATACATATCATAAACAGGAAGATATGTATTGGGGAAGTCAATCAAAAACACACTCCTAGTAAAATTTCGGTTTTATACGACTAAAAACATCTATAGAGTATGTCGTTGAATTTCTGTAAATCTCAAACTGGTTATGTAGAGGGCAGGTCATGTTTTTTTTACCTCTTTTATAAATTCACATCCTGTGAATCACTTCATGTTAAAAAAGTGGGTCAACATTGTCATCAATGGTTCATAAATATATTATTGTTGACATGTATAACCATTTAAGTCAATTTTTCTACTTCACTTTGACAATAATGATTGAAAAGTGACTGAAATGAGTTTCAGAAGTTTGACCTTTGACCTAAATTTTAAAAAATCGTGACCAATTACCAAATTTGAGGAACTGCGAAAACGGATAGACATCAAGATTATCTTTAAAAAGATATATTTTGGTGGTTTTATTAAAATCCTTAACTAGACGCCTTTTCGAAATTCGTTGGTCCACTTATTTTGTAACCTGATGTCACTCCCGGTTTTCATGGGAGTCACACTATGAGTGCCTTAGTTCTTAATGTTATCTTTTTATTTCCGTGCATATTAGCTATCTCACGTCCTTGTTTTGGACTTCGATTTTTGTAGTTATCGCATCCCTTGTTCCTTCGGTATTCTGCTGCCGCTGTTTTATATATACAGTAAAATGAAAAGGTCCTAAAATTATACCGAAGATAACCCGAGGAACAAAATAAAAATATGCAGTCTCTTCTGTTTGTATTTTTTGGATATCTTAGCTTTATGTTTGATTTACTATACAGTCATGTGTTCTTACCTTTCATGCAGTTCACCAAATATTAAGGAGGCTTACAAATGATCAAATTTGACATAGTATATTATGTCTTGAAACCCTTTCATATCATTACACAATGAAATGTTGAATGGGATTCATAAGTAATTACGTCAAAGTGACGTCATCAATATAGTTTTAAAGTATAATAATTTGACCATTTTAACCTGTTTCAGGACATTTTTGTACTACTCACGACCTTTCATATTGGATTGTACTGCCAAAATATTCTAGAATAAATTTCATGTCAGCATCAGCCTTAAGTGCCATTTTCAAATAAATTTAAAACGTAAACGCTAATATTACAAATGTATAACTAGTTGAATTTTAAAACACAACATAGTCTTTTGACTATGGAGTAAGTCAAACAGTGTGCGGATCCAAAAGTTGATTATGGGTGCTGGAACCCAATTTTCCTGGAAAATATATCCATGTGATCCTTTATTTATACCTATATTCTTGACTTTTTTTAAAGAATATGCGAACCGGTGATAGAACCGAGCCATGGTCACATATTCTTGACAAAGAGCGAGAAAGAGTGCATCAACCTGTTATTTCTATATAATTCCGTGTAAAAATGTCCAAATATCGACGAAAAAGTGAAACATATATGACTACATTGAGTGATTTAGAAAATGTCCTCTTGTTCGTATTGTTTTGATTCCAACTTTAAGGTTCCGAGCACAAAAGACTACACATTGTCAAAATATGGAAACCTATCTGTTTAACTGTTTCTTCGCTTGTGACAAACTAACAAATAAGTGTGACCTTTTTCAGGCTAAGCAATTGTTTACTCGAATCGTAGGAGGTTCTGCTGCTGCAATCAATGAATTCCCGTATCAAGCGTCACTTCAGTCTGGAGGTGGAAGCTCCTGGAGTCATAATTGTGGGGCTATTGTGATAAGTGAATACTGGTTAGTTACAGCTGCACATTGTGTAGATGGATCTAGGTAAGTGATGGTTAACTAAAGCTGGATGACATTAACATTAGCCATTTTTGTTAATTACAGCTACAAATTGTGTAGTAGATGATATGTAATTATTAGTTGGGTGCTATGAGGTAGTTAAAGCTGTATATATATATATTTACATTAGACTGATGTACAGATGTACATTGTGGATCAGGAAATATGCAACCACTGTAGGGAAATAAATCTTGCCAATTACAACTAACTTCATTGAAACAGCTAAGAAATATCTACGTACCGTCAACGTGCCGTCAAAAGATTTTAATATTTGTCAATTTCCATTCCAGAAATAAATCATGAACACGTTTTGAACATGTTGAATACACATCATTTAAGACTTCCAACAAGGAAGTTCTGAAGTTTTGACTTCTGTTTGTTTTTTTTTTCTAAATTTTTATCTCACATGCCTTAATGATCGAGCGATAAGGCGCGGTAATTACAAATTTTAAAATACTCTTAATGGGTATTGCGAACGGAGAAAATCACAAAATGTAATTATTGGACGATGTTTATACATCTAAACGTCAAGTGTGTGGAGATAAAAAAATCCATTTTCTTACCATTGAAACAGATACCTGCATTTTTTCTCGTGTTGAATTGTTCTAAAAGCAGTCATGGTCAAGAACAGTTAGAAAATCGCTCATAGCTCGTTCTCAAATGCAGACATGATCAGGAGTTATTCTAAAAGTAGTCATCTTCAAAGAATTGCTCTGATTAATGATGGAAAGTTTAACATAATACAGTTAGTAAAAATGATAATATTTTTACAAGGAATTTGCTATCACGTGCCAGTTTACCCTAGCTAGAAAACAAAATACATAAATATCTTATTTTACGATGTTTTAATAATTATGTTTTTTTTTCCAGTTAAAGTAATTTTAATATTAATTCACATTCCTATGATGATTTAATTTAATATTTGTATTCTATAAGATAATTTTACGAAATCGGAAAGGAAAATAAATTTTGCTTAAAACTTACCTGATATCAAACGTCCCAAAGCCACTGAGGTGTGGGGTCTACTTTGCAAATGTTTTGTGAAAAATGTTCTGAAATTGATAACGGGATCAGTATCGATCGGTTCAACCCAATGTGGACTCATGATGCTGTTTGATACATGTAGTACATGATCGATATGTTTAATTAGCAAATGGGGGTTATAACAAAATTATCGAGCAGAGTGGTCAAGAGCTGAAGTCCAGGAGACAAAAAGGCAAATCAGGTGGTAACCACCGACAAAATTGTCGACCACACTGGTCCTGACTTTGTACAGGCATTTCAAAAGAAATGGTAGGTTAAACCGGTATTATGGCTAGCTTAACCTCCCCTTCTACTGCGGTAGTGTCCGGTAGCAACTCCGAAGCAATTGCCATTGAATGGTCGTACACAGTTAAAAGAAATGATCATCCAAATTACATGTACGTAAAGAAAGAAATAGGTCGGACTGAAACCTCAAATTTTTCCACAAGGGACTGATATCTACTTTTTTAATGATCGTATGGGACGGAATTTTTTGAAGCTTTAATTAGTAAGGCGGTCACAGAGATAACTTTGTGTAAAGAAAAAGTCTTAATTCAGGTTCTTAATTTAAATATTGTTACACTTTACTCACACTTTCTTTGGTTTCAGAAGCCTTTCGGGGTTCATCGAAAATTATCCTTTACATGTATGCCCTGACAAACTGTTTATGTTGGAAAGCCACAAATATCTGTAGCTGAAATAATACAGAGATTTTTCTTTTTGAATTTTTTTTTTTAATTTGATGGGGGTTGCAAAATTGTCAACGATACAACCCATGGTGGATATGACATTTTTTTTTATCGCTATGAATCGGTTTTGAGTTATGGGACTAAATTGTTGCATCTGTTTGAACCTTTATTGAAACAACGGCAGTTGAATACCGAAGGAACAAAGGAGTAGTATCTTCAATAATCGAAGTCCAAAGACATGGTAAAAACGAGAACAAAGATAACAATGACGCCAGACAGCCACAAAACACAGAAGCAAAAACACAACGTTAAAAACCAAGGTACTCACAGTGTGAACTCCCATGAACTGGGAGTGATATCAGATGCACTTGAAGTGAAAGCATTTACTGCTCTGCTAACAACACCATGTAAGTTAGTCAATCAAGGAAAAAGTCAAAATAGGTATAGTTAAATCTGGGATGACGTAAATCTAGCTAAATATGTCCGCTTTCATTTGGGACACTGACACGTCATATTTTTCAATGATGGTATGGTGACGGCCATAGAATTTCTTGAGGGATGAAATTAACATTGGCTGAACAAATCCCTGATTAAGCAGCTTTTTGGTGAGTTTTTTGCTTTGTTCATAAAATCACTGTACAAATTACATGCTTGACAGTATCGAATCAACTGTGTAATGTACACTCCATAGGCTGGAGAGTTAGGTATGTTGCTGCTAAGAAAGGGAAAGTTCATAAAATGGGAAGTTAAAATCATCACGCTTGTCATATAGCTTAGATTTCAAACGTCAATCTTTGTCAATATACAACAAAAGATCTATGTACGAAGCTAAAGTAGGTGTATAAGATGTTTCTATAATTTCAAGCTCATTGGTATAGATCTGATGTAAATATTCCTTAAATTTTGGATTATTTAGAGAAAGTACATCGTCTATGTAGCGGAAGCTGAAATTAAAGGACTGGCCTAAATGTTTTTGTTTTCTATGTGTAAGCCCTTGTAAAAAGTTGGCCTCAGACGAGTAAAGGAAAAGGTCAGCTAGGAGTTTCGCACAGTTTGTTCCCATTATAATCCCTATTGTCTGTTGGAAAACGCGACCTCCTACAAAAATGTAATTCGACTAAAATGTTGTCGATCAAAAATTGTGACATTTTGATTACGTCAGTCTTAGTGTACTTCTTATTTGATCAGTGTGGTTCTAAACAAAATATGTTTTGTCTTTCCGTACTACTACAAAGGTGTATCTGCGTTCTCCATTTTAGTGCAGAAACATTGGTGTATTAAATCTGCAATTACTGTTTTCAGATGTATTGTGTGGCAAGGTTGTAGAAAGAGTAGAAAAGTCAAAAGTTTGATTGCTATGGCAATGAGTAAGACTTTTTGAGGATAACCGTCCAAGGAGATCTTTCGAATTTTTAAGAATCCACATTTGATTCACACCGCTAGCGTAGAGTGAGCTTTATCACAGTAATTTTTGTAGGCTGTCTTCGACTGCAGTCAACAAAGTAGTGAGGAGATTTGAAAGAGGTTTAATGGTGCATCTGGAAGACCCCGCAATGAATCCCTGTTTGTATGGATTCTTATGAAGTTTTGGTACCCATTATATGTAAGGGAGTTGATTATTTTCATCATCGACTCTGATGCCAAGGGAAGCTAAAACTGAAGTGTAAACCGATAAATAAATAAAATGGGATTTCTTGCACTATAAACCTATAGTCTACATGTGTAAGGCAACTAAAACTGGCATAGCTGTCAACTTTTGAATGGTGGGGTTTCTGTAAAATAAGTTTGTGCAGATTGTCATTTTAGAAAACTAATGCATTATAAACTCAGCTATGTCATTTTAGAAAACTAATGCATTATAAACTCAGCTAAGATAGAATACCAAATTCGAAAGATGCATAAAAGTTGACAATTAAAGAACTATATTAACCAGTGAAATTTTAACAAAAGGCTTAAACAAGCAAAAACAGAGCTATACATGGGGAAGATGTTCATTTCTTTATAAAAATAAAAAATGAAATTGTAAGCTAAATATAATAAAAAAAAAAACAATTTGTTTTTCGAGTCAGTACCAAAAGATGACTATTGGGCTAGTAATTACACCCGCGCACTAACATACAAATGTATTACCAGCAGAGGTATCCAGTGGTAATAAAATAGCAGTTTCTATGTAAAGGATACAAACACCTTGCACCCTGTGTAAAACTGAACGATATCAACAGACAAGAAATATTACTATCCCCTTACCGTTTGTAATAAGTTCGAGTCAAGAAATATCAACGCCAGACGTCAGAAAACTTTGATACCATGACAAGTCCTGATGATTTGTTATCAGCTCTTTGTTAGCTGTATTGGCTTGAGATAACCAAATGAATATATTAAAAAAAAAAAAAAAAAAAAAAAAAAAAATTCAAGTACCCGCTTAGCTAAGAAATAAATTATTTACTGATAAACTAAAAACATTGCAATTTTTCATTTACGATACTTGCTAAAGGTGCATAAATCATGTCAAAGGTATTTCGCGTATAATAGAATATGCATACAAACGACAAGTACTGACTGCATCTTCTCTGAGCTCCATATTAATATTGATTCTGGACGCTTAAGGAGGTCTCGGGTATATTAAATGTGGAAAGGTGCCAAGCAGCTTTTTGTGATTTTTCTAGATATTGATATTATAAACGTATATGATGAATTAAAATCATGTACAAATATGTCAAGTTTGTTCCATTCCTTGATGGCACTAATGAGGAAGAAATTTAGGAAAGTTTTTTTTTTTTTATATAAAAGCGCATTTTTATTTTTGATATCAAAACAGAACCACTTCAGAAACTTATAAAGGAGCAGGACCTCAAATTGATCAAAATATTTAATTTGGAAGTTGAAAATAAAAACCTTGCTACGAGACTAACTAAAAAAGAAAATAGATTGTTAACAGTTGAAAAAATCAACCAAGAACTTGCTAAAACAAACAAGAGCTGTCGCCGAATGGCAGCTAGTTATACCCCCGCTCATTGAACACTGAATCAATATGGAAAGTGCAAATTTAAGTGTGTGTGGATACAATACAGGTGTGGACACAGTTCAAGTGTGGACACAAACAAGTATGGACCAAAAATTTTCAATATATTGGTATAATGGGAAAAATGTATGAAGTCAAACAGGAAGTAGATGAGTGACAGACTTGAAAAGGGGAGACATGGTACAACTCATCATACTTAAGCTTCAGACCAAATATCAAATCATTACTACATACACAAGCTGAGAAACCCTCGACAAAAATTTTCAATATATGGCTATGATGGGAAAAATCAAAGTTTTCGTCAAACAGGAAGTAGATAAGTGACGGATTTGTAAAGGGGAGACACGGTACAACTCATCATACTTAAGCTTCAGACCAAATATCAAATCATTACTACATACACAAGCTGAGAAATCCTTGACAAAAAATTTCAATATATGGCTATAATGGGAAAAATCAAAGTTTTCGTCAAACAGGAAGCAGATGAGTGACAGACTTGAAAAGGGGAGATACGGTACAACTCATCATACTTAAGCGTCAGACCAAATATCAAATCATTACTACATACACAAGCTGAGAAATCCTTGACGAAAATTTTCAATACATGGCTATAATGGGAAAAATCAAAGTTTTCGTCAAACAGGAAGTAGATGAGTGACAGACTCGAAAAGGGGAGACACGGTACAACTCACCATACTTAAGCTTCAGACCAAATATCAAATCATTACTACATACACAAGCTGAGAAATCCTTGACGAAAGATGTTCCGGACGAACGGACGGACGGACGGACAGACGGACAGACGGACGGACGGACAGACGGACAGACAGACGGACAAGGGTAAAACAGTATACCCCCCTCTCCTTCGGAGCGGGGGTATAATAAAGAACTCATACAAGAAATAAAAACACTGAATGAGAGAATTAGAGCAGTATGGGCGTCAAAATTCTTAAAGGTTCCATAGTGTTCTCATGAGCAAAGATAACATTCCAAAATCTGACCAAATATTTGTTAAAATTGTGAATCAAACACTGAAACGTAACCCATCTTTAACTGAGGATGATATCAGTAGATCACATATCATAGGCGAAATTAGGGAAGGCGACTGGAAGGTGAAAAACAATATCTACAGAATGGGAAATACTTTCAAAAATCACATACGAAAGCACATCATTACATGGACGGGCCTAGTTAAAAAATACTGACATTTGTCTGGCTGGCTAAATCTACATTGATTACAAAAATATTATACCTGCCCATTGGACATACGAAAGCACATCATTTCATGGCCGGGCATCCCTGTCATCTCTTTTTTAAAAAAACACTGACATTTTGCCTGGCTTGCTTCATTGTTTACAAAAAAATATTCATTATATATATTGTAAATATGCGCATGTTTGTTATAAAAATTATAAAAATAACCCCCGCATTTGCGGATCAAGATTGGGGTCCAGGAGTAGGAGACCCCTTTTTCTGGAAAATGGAACCCTTTTTCTGATTTTTTATTATTTCGTGCAAAATTTAGGAAAAACTGACAAAACAAATCAGTGAAAAATGACATGGAACCGCTTTTTTTTGCTCTTGCCCCCTACCCTTGCGCCTCAATAACCAAAAAAAAATGATGAATGAATAAAATGCATTTAACAGATCTAAAAAACAAATATCAAAGATTCGATTGAAGTCCGGTTACCACATGTACCAGAAAACATAAGGTTATATATCAAACACAAAAAAGGCCAAACATTGGTATTTTGTATGCAGCATCATGGTAAATGTGGAAGGCGGGGAAACATTTTTGAAACATTTTCTCGGCAGCTTAATGTTCTTATCAAAGTCTTTTTATATTTTGTATGCAGCATATACCGTCGGATTTGATATCAGGTCTGTTGCCTGTCTACTTCCTGTTTGCGGAACTTGGTTAATTTTTGACATTACTGGTAAATGGTAAATATTTTCGTAACAGTTTTCTTGGTAACTACTTATCATATCTTTTTATTATGCAGCATTAGTGAATGTCGGGGGAAATATTTTTGTAAAGTTTTTCTAGCTACTACATTTACTTCACATCCTTTTGATATTTGGTATGCAGCATCAGCATCAGGTCCCCTTTTAAGGTCAATGTTAAACCTATGGGTATTTTATGTTAAATCTTTTTGGCTTTTCACCAAACTTCGTATGCAGACAACTATTCCATTTATCCATACAAAGGTACTGTTTTTGCAAGTAGCACCAACATGTCAATGAGAAATTAGTGATAAAGCATGGGGGGGGGGGGGGGGGGGGGGGGGGGGNGGGTAGGGGCGGGGGGTTGTAGATAAAGTTTTACAGTTACGAAATATTTACATCAAATTGTTATTTTACAATAATGAGATATAATGTCATCATTTTGAGATGATGTTAATATATTGTGACATATTTCCTCTGTCAGATTTAAAATGCATAGCACTATTTTCTTGGCGCATTGATTGATAAGACGTGTAAAACCTTAACCATGAATCTCATATTAAATTCTAGAAAGTCCTCTTCATACATGTATTCCGTTTCAGTACCCTATTTATAACAGACAGGGACAAAATTTAAAAAAAAGAAAGACAACAAGACAACCTACAATGAAATAAATTTATAATCACAGGCCACAACTCACAAGTGAATTTCACAAGAAAAAAAACAAATGAAAGGCAAACGGTTAACAATGACATGAACTCAGAATAGCTGGTCTTTTTACTAGTACTTGCAAAAGCAAGCTGTAGGGTCCACAAGAAATTAACGTGCTTTCACCAACCTTCGAACATTTGAAAATATTTTGTTAACAAATTTTAAGCACATTGCAGTGTATTCGAGTGCCTACATTTGCCTCCTTTGGACGCTCCCTGACTTGTATCATTGGGTAACTTTATATTTAGTGTCTTTATATCAGTGTCTTAAAAACGACTTAAAGTGTCTTTGCGATATGAATTTATTAACTCGGCCAGATCGAAAATAATTCAGCCAACGATTTTTTTCTATATTAGTCGAGTTCCGGTATTAGATCGTTGGAACTTCCAGATGTTCACGTTTATTTTTACATTTCAGTACAAGTACGCTCCACAAGTTAATTGCCTGGAATTAAAAAGCAACAGTCTACGAAAACACTGGACATTTTCATAGTCTGCTTCATCGTCATGTTTTGCAAAATTAAGTCCAAGGATTTGGCAAGATCTGGTCCTTGTCAGAGCTCGGTATGGCAAATGTAACAAATACATGTATTAATAAAATCAGGTTCAAAGTACATGTGTAGGACTACCATGTATTATTGAGACAAAAATATTTGAATTTTTATAGGAAGTGCCTTTCACATGAAACATGCACCTTTAGCCTGCACAGGTATTAAAAATTGCTTTAATTTAAGTTTATCAGTCTTTCGTAGGTATTATTTCGGCTAAAAATATTTGTGGCTTTCAAACATAAACATTTTGTCAGGGCATACATGTTCCTATCGTTGTTTACGTTTGTCTTTTGTCTTATTTTGTTTTTTCTGTTTAGGTCCCTTGCATATTGTGACATGTAATTATAATTTTCAGCCATTGTAGGTGTTTCCTGTTATCCCTGTTATTTCATGTAATGGATAATTTTCGATGATCTCTGAAAGGCTTCTGAAACAAAAGAAAGTGAGTGAATTAGGCAACAATATGTAAATAAAAAACCTGGCACATAAAAAAAAACGAATTGTCGATACATGATGTAATTATACTTTAAAAATAAACATGAACCCATAAACTGTAAAGCCAAGAGGAACCATGTATACATCGAATAACCATTAAAATATAGCAACGTTCAAGGTATTTTTATTGATAACTATTTTTTTTCCCGATGCGGGACTGACAGACAGACAGACGGAAGGGAACTATTAAAGAAGAACATAAATTCCGGCAAAAACGGTGATAGGGATAGTCTTGAACTTATTATGAGATATTAGCAAGGCTTCATGATGACTTCAACAACAAAAGCTTCGTTTTTACCATGTACATGTATTTGTAGAGACTTTATGTCATGTGAATTTACTATTATATTCTTTCATTGTTTATGCAATTTTTTTACGATAAAACCCAAATAAATATTTTTTTTTTGCAAAATATAAAAGTTTGTCGGCATAATGAGCTGTCGGATTAATAACTGTCTGACTAATAATTGTCGGACCAGTAGGTGGTCGGACTAATGGGTTGTCGGATTAATGAACTGTCGGAATGTCGGATTAGAAAATGTCGGACCAATGATAGTCCATTACTCATCTAATTCCTGTTTGTCGATAACTTTGATTTTTTTCATTTTTTCTTTAGGATTATACTAGTATCGTTGTGTCTTATATTGCGCCCACACATGTACTGTGTCCATTCACACTTGAATTTGCACTTTTCATATTGATTCAGTGTTCAGTGAGCAGGAGTATATTTTGCTGCCCCTTGGGCACAGTTCTTGTTCTTTAAAAACAAATGTTAAGTTAATATTTCGTATGCGAGTTATCTTAGACACTTAAAAATTAAACATCTGGTCATGAATACAGAAGCAAAAAAAGCTTTAAAGGAAAATATTAATGGCTGAAAGTCCAAAAAAAGAAAAAAAAGAGATACAACACAAACAGAATCAACATGACAAAACCAATGAACACGACAGCTACAAATCTAAAGTTACGCTTCAGTCATAATTCTAAATTTTTGTAGTGATTCCATGGTCATTGGTATTGCAATGCAGGGCCATTCTTGTTGTTCTGGAACATGTAGTTAAAACAAGCAGTCTTGTTATCAAAAGATCAAATTCCAGCTGGAAAAGGCGAGCCTCTATCTTCATTATACATTATTTTGAATCTGTTCTACTTTATTTCATTTCTCACAATTTTTCTACCTTATCCCATTTCTCACATTTTCTGGCCTCTTTCGGCAATTTTCAGACCTTTTCACATTAGTTTTTTCCCATTCCCACTTGTTGCGCCTTTCAAATTCCCTATTTTGTAAACATTTTTTCTAGTTTCCAACATTTTTACGCCTTTCTCCCGTTTTCAAACTCCCTTCAATTTTTGTTTATACTTAATTATATTACACTGACTATTGAAGAGCAGAGTTCAAAAAGGATGGGTTGCATTAAGGTAGATCGGTAGTCATCCGCCATTTTGAATTTGTTATTTATGCTGTTATGGTATTATCTGCTATTTAAATATGCAAATATTTTTATTTGTAATGAATCAATCAACATTATATCCATAAAACAAAATGCAAAGGACCAACATGGACTTGATTTCACATGTCTTTATCTAATTAGACGAGTTATGGCAACTTGACAGCAACTTGACAATTAAATAAATTGGAAGAGGATTTTTAAAAAGGGAGATAATCTGATAAAAATATTTTACAAAGATATCACTATGAAAAATCACATTTTACAAATTATAAGGAAAACAAAGTCGGTGACCCCCATTTTTCTTTATATATTTTGAAAGTATGTTTAAAGGTTTAACAAATGTGTAAAGTAGAAAGAAATCTATGGAATAGTTTTAAAGAAATCAACAATATACCTGTTTTTTCCTATATATTCATTAGAAATATCTATTTATTTTGATATCAGTTATTTTAAAAACAAGCACGATGACCCCTCTTTTATAATTTTTTATTTCAATGCTTATATAATAAGGAAACTTTCCTGTAAAAAAAAACAAAATCTATGGAAAAAAATTTGGAGTACCCATCTACCTTAAGGCCTTAAATCGGCCCACTGATTTGGCAAAATATAAATTCAGTACAAAAATAATTTCTTTGATACCTTTCAACACCAGAACATCTGTAGTTTTTAACCATAATAGATTTTTTTTTCAAAACATTGCTTCATTCTACTGAAATAAGCTCATTTTGAATACCCCTCTTGATGGCAACTAACATTGAGCCTATGGAAAAATAGTCAAAATGAGGTATATTCAAACTCAATTTTAACCCTGCCTTGCATTCGGAACCAAGCTAATAATTTTACAAGAGATTACTTATATAATAAGAATTATGCATGCAAATTGCCAAGCTGGTTCCGCGTGCAAGTCATATATAAAAGTGAAAAAAAAAGTATTTTTAAAGTGAAAATTCAGTGTATTTATGATGTTATGTTTTGTGATTTATCTTATTTATCAAAGTTTAATTCATTCATATATGCAAATTATACCTTTATACACATCAAAATGCTCAGTATATGTGGTTTTGCTAGTATTCTAGACCTTGAATGAGCTTTTTTTCTAACCTGGCAATTTGCCAAATACATGTAAGCTGAACAAGATCTGGTTTAATATGTTTGTTCAATTTTTCCTAAATCGTTTTCTCGATATAAAATTGTTTTGTGTACTTAAAACAATATTTAAAGGCCGTGGAATATTCCATTGCATGAAAGTATCATCTATGCATATGTAAAAAAAAATTCCGAAGAAATTTGATCATCTATTTTCTAATTTCTTTGCATGTTCAATCCTGTTTGTTTCCTATGTTTCCTTTATATATCATATCTTCAGTTTTATAACAGTTCTTTAAGAAGAATTTGTCTTAGAAAATGGTTCCCCTCTCGATATTTTACAGGATCCCTATAGCTTTCCTATAGAGGTGACACTTGGACAGAAAAAAAAATGTTTAAATATATGAATCTAACAATCACCTTCCTGAGTTAAAATATAACAGATGGTGAATAAAAGGATATGGAGTAAATGCACATGCATCTTTAGTTTTACAGCTCCATTTGTATAATTCATATTAAAACCTCTTAATATTTAATACACATATTTAATTACACCAAATAAAGCGCAAAATATTGACATTGCAACAATCCATGTCTCGGTGTTTTAATTCGAGGCAAAAATTCCGAAAATCAAAAATATATCTTGAGGGTAAAACAGATGCTACAGATGCTAATACCAATCAAGCGTTCGAAGTCAACAAAATCATTTTATTTAAATCTCCTAACGTAATATCTTGCATCAAATATAGAAATATATGTTTAAGTATATGAAAATTTGTCGGACGAGCATAAATTCATAGTAATTTCCAGACAATATAAAATCAAAGTACTGAAGTACTGTTTAGTCGGATTTACGCCTTAATTTCGAAAAAAATATAATCTTAAAATTATTTACGGGCAAAAACAGACTAAATAGAAAATGTTGAAGGTATAGAAGATGAAGAAAAATAAAAGCGTTGTTGCATTTGGTTAATTTTACCATGTATCTGTAGGAATTTTGTCTCCTGTACATTCAGTCGTTGACAATATCCATTATTTTTTCTTGAAGTGTGGAGTTCTTATAAAGATCTCCATTGATTGAGTTGTATGCTCTCTTGTTTTCTTCAGTTAAAATTTTCAAAATTTTTCATTTTGGCTTTCATATTTTCTTTAAAAAATCAAACTTTTTTCACCATCCGTAGTTATAATGCACTCGTCTCCCCATTTTATTTGACAAGTCATCTTACAACCAACTCATGACTATCCTGTGGTCGTGATAGTGTGTATTTCGAATTGTCTTTTGGCCCCTCTTTCGGGCAATGGATGACAGTGTTTTTA
>MJUU01064064.1:156532-178117 GCA_002080025.1 Modiolus philippinarum
ACAGTGAAATACACCGGCGGATCCAACCTACGAAAAGGGGAGATCCAATGAAGTTCCAGTCAAATTCTGCACGAAATTTAAAAAAAAAATCGAGAAAAAGGGGAGGTATTCCAACCCCGAACTCTTCTCTTATTCCGCCAATGAAAACATGATAATTGTTCATCCTTTGTCTCTGAGAGGGTACTTAAAACAAAAATATATATTGGCAATTTAATATTGTTTTCAGTATCAATAAAAGAGCTATACAAGTTGTCATTTTTGAACAATTCTTAATCAAATTAGCACTACGTGCAAACGACGCTTACTAAATAAGAGAGAATTCTAAATCCTCGGTTTATTATTTTTATTTATATAATTTTTTTAATCGGATACTGAATTATTAGAGTTATTTATTTATTTATTTATTTTGCATCTTTTAAATTCAGAAACGTTACAAATAATCAAGTCACAGGTAATTGATTATTATTTCTACAACTACGGTAATATGCGAAGTTATTTATAATTAACTTGTCACGTGACACAATGTCAACTGCTAAAATATTCCCTCGACAATTCTATTTTAATTATGCTTAAACCTTACATTTATATGTTATATTTCTTATGCAGTTTACAATAATGTTAAAGAAGAAATTGGCAATGAATTTGGCCACAAAGAGTTGATTTTTGATCTCGAAGTGCATATTCATACCCGGGATTTTTCTGAAAAAGCGACAGCATAAGAAGGATTTACGTACCGTAAATCCTCCTAAAAATGGGGATGTCGTAGTACTCCATTCACCTAGAAAAATGAACTTTTAGTGTCACAAATAGTAATCTGTGTTAAACTGTATTATTTACTTTCAATTAATTAACGAAGAATTATATCATGGATAGAATAGCACCATTTGCATATTATTTTGATATCAAAAAGAGGTTTATTGTTGTTTTGGCAATGTGCCAATCTTTATTATTTTCATACTCTATTTATTCTTTTGACATGAGTACAAGTAAAATCACGTGATCACGTGATTTGCACATGCGCGTTTTGATATTTTATTGTACAATCTTAAACTACATATATTGTATTTTACATTGAAACATATAATATCAAAATTCAAGGTGGGCCGGAAAACGGCCTTATTGCAACCCATCCTTTTACACTTGATGACATGTCACAAAACATTAAACGCTTAACTCTTATTAACTTTCAGTGCTAGTAATCTCAGAATAGTTGCAGGGACAGCAAATTTGGGTGACGTAAGCAATAATAACATAAGAATGGTGAAAAATTATATAAAGGTAAGATAGAACTTTAGCTTAATTTAATCTGTGACTATTATAACAGGGATTGGAAACATCCACATTTCTTAAAATTTCGGTACCTGTAAATCGTCGTATTTTTTATCATTTCTCTTTTTAAACATAGGAAATGTTTAGTTCATTTACAGCTACATTTTTCTACCGATTTTCATACAAAATACATCATTTTATAGAATCAAAGCTCCGATGGAGCTGAATCTCGAAGCCCTGAAAATCTACACGTGGCAAAACTTCGTACGTGTTGCATACGTCTGCATGTATTAAGTTATTCCGTAATACGTGAAAATAATCGGATTGTTTGATTTCGCATGTTGATTTCATTGCTATAAATATATGCAGTACACTGTCACGGGTAGACAAATGTTATTTTCATCTTTGACAAATTACTGCGCGACAAGTTCGTTAATCCGAGACGCAATATAAAAAACGAGTAATTTGATAAACATGCATATTGTTTTCAATTAATGTGCTTAATAATAGGTTTTAAATAAAATGATTAATAAACAGCTAAGCAACTGCCAATTTGGATTCAGAGAAAACCATAGAACATCAGACAGTCTTTTTGTTTTAAAATCTTTAATAAATTAATATATTCATAAAGACAAAAAGAAAATATATACTTGTTTCATAGATTTGAAAAAAGCATTTGACACCGTATGGAGAGTTGGACTTTTATATAAAGTATGTGAGAACCGAACCGTCAATCTAAAAGCGAACAATCCAAGGACAATGGCAACACCAGAAACAAAAAAGGCAGAAAAAAACAAAGACACAACATGGGTAAAGCACAGAAAAGAAAAATGAAGACACTCACACACGGACCCAATATAAAACCATGGGTGAGATCAGGTGCACCGGTAAACTTTGTAAATTCTATATCCTCCTTAAAATACAAAAACCATATCACAGAATATTTTGATATTATAAGAGGGGTTAAACAAGGTGATTCAATGAGTTCCACATTATTCAATGTCTTCATAAATGATATAACTAAACGCTTTGAAAATTCTCTGTCAGAACCATTAAAACTAGCTGAATCTAAATAAGGATGTTTATTACTTGCAGATGATTTACTTGTATTGTCGGAATCGAAAGAAGGTCTTCAAAATAGTTTAAATAATTTGTCTGAATATTGTCATGATTGGAAACTTTCTCTTAATGTAAACAAAACTAAAACTATGGTTTTTGCACAATCTCAATGCTACAGTACTACAAATCTGCAAAAAAAGCAAGAAAAGTCTTATTTGCCATGAAATCATATACAAGTTCTCTTAATAGACTGCCAATAAATGTTGCAATTAATCTTTTTGACTCTTTAGATAAACCAATTGCGACCTATAATGGAGAACTTACATTTATGGACACGTATATTACTAGATTCAGAGCTAAAAAAAGAGCAGCTATATCAGGAAAACAAATTGATTATTTTGATTTTATTGACAGAACCCCTTTCGAAAATTTACATCTATCACTCTGCAAATATATACTTGGAACAAAGAAAAATTCCTCAAACCTCGCTGTTAGATCAGAACTTGGAAGAATTCCGATTGAGTTTTCAGTTAAAATTCAAACTCTTCTTTATTTAATTGGATTATACACAAATACAATAAATCCACTTGTAAAAGAAGCTTTTTTATTAACCAAAAACTTAGATTCAAGTTGAATATATTCTTGGTTTACTTATGTTAAAGATATATTATCTGAAGTTGATGTAGACTTACATAAACTTCAAAACTGTACTGACTTGAAACAAATTCTGTTAAGAAATATATCAAATCAAAAATAAAACATTTTTATGATTCTATTATAGAAACAAAATTCCAAAATATTGATGATAAAAGTAAATTGAATCTATATAAATCTCTAAAAGATAGATTTTCCTCTGAAGAATATCTAAATACAAATAACTTTGAATTCAGAAAACTCATAACTAAACTCAGAATAAGTGGTCATACTTTACTCATAGAAAAGGGGAGGCATTTGAAAATACTTAGAAATGAAAGGCTGTGCCACAAATGTAAAGCAACACTTCATATTACATTGTGTGACCAATAATTGTCTCAGAATGTCATATTTCCAGTTTCAATGTTCGCAAAATATAAATTTTATACAACTATCAAATGAAGACAAATTCAAACTTATTTTGAATCTATCAACACCAACACAAGTAAATAAATTAGATTCCTTCTTGAAAAAGTCATTAGAACTGAGGACAGGGGACTCTTAATGTTTATTTACTTGTACATATCCGTATGATTATTGTTTTTTTTTCTGTCATTTATTGTTTGTATTGTTTATCACAAACTATATATAGGTCTATATAGTTTAAAGATTATAAAATTTGAATTTAAATTTGAATTTGAATTTAATAAAACAACACCGTATTCAACTCAAGAAAATGAAGAAATATAACTTAACAGCACAATGTATACGATTTTGAAAGAAACTTGCGCACTATATTTTATCGGAAGCACGAAGATCATCTTTTAGAGCTGTTAATAGGCTTGAAGCCTCACGTGAATTTTTCTCATATTAATATCTCTCCGGCGATTTCATTGCTTCGAGATAAAAAAAGATTGCTGCAAATCACAGTGTAAATTTTGTGAAATAAATTTATTCCGAAGTACACAAATTTTGCTATAAAACTTGGATAATTTTTGCTTTTTTAGAAATATACCGCGAAATTTTGCACTTCATGACGTTTGTTTTACTACTCTTTCTATTTTCTCCAAAATATTTAATGCTCCAAAATCTATATGATTGAAAGGATGAAACTTGGATGCATCTCATGGTATATTATTATTTCAATTTTTGTTGAAAAGTTAGTTGCAAAATGCACAGGAAAAAGTTTGGTATTTGAACTCCCAAATTTTTATCTTATCAGCACTGAAAAAAACCTTTCCTGCATAAATTATATATGGATATAAAGCAAATACAGAGAGCTTTATCCTGGTTAAATTTCGTAATAGTAGGATGGAACTAGCGAGTTAAAGTTAGCCAAATTTCTTGATTTTCATTGCTCCGACGCTAGTTAATCATCGATAACTGTCATATGTTTATTGGACGGTTTCTCGATAATTTTACGACCGACCTCTTTACACGAGAAAACAACCCCTGATGCATTAATTACCCATTTTTTATTATGATTTCACTGTTGTGTGAATGAAAATTTAATGTTGTAAATCAGCGATAAATCAGCTTTTCGGCCAAATTTTTAGAATAATTTTATGTTGAGTCAATCAAAAGTTACAGCCGAAAGTCATAGCCAGGACACAGCTTTTTATTCGATCAAACTGGTTTGTTAAATAGTTTCAAATCCCTTTTATATTAGTCCCAGATTTAATTTTGAGCAAAATTTTTTTCAACTCCTCATGGTCTTTCCATAATACACGAGTAGAACATTTGATTATCATCGGTGAAACAGCTTACATTATAATTTAAGCTGTAAGTAGAAACTGCGTACCGTTTAAAAAAATCTACTGGGGTTTGAAGCTAAGCTCACCATGTAAATTGTTTACGTAACGCTAATTTTTATTTGTTTCCTGTGTAGCATTTCCTACATAGTCTCCAATGTTTTATCGTGTCAGCCGCTAATTTCGTTAGTGCACTGGTGAGTTCCTGTCGATAAGCCCATTGAACGATGATATAAACAATTTCAAAGCAGTTACAATAAATGATATTTAAGCTACAACATCCGAAAATCGCAAAACCGCATGTTTTGTAGTTATTTTTAAAAGATTTTGTAAAGTTACCAGGTATCAGCACAATAAAGTGTTATAATTATAGTTTTCATAACGAGAAAGAATTGTATATCGATGGATATCAACAAGACTTGTGTAATTTCAAAATATAATAAACGAGCCTTTGGCGAGTTTATTGTATTTGAAATTACATAACGAGAGTTGATATCCAGCGATAAACAATTCTTATGAGTTGTTAAAACTATTTCTCTTATGATTTTCCTTTGTTTGCATGCTTGTGACGTCGCTGTATTGTTTCAAATAACAGCACCGCTGCTAGGTAACGTTAATCACGGCCAACGAGATCTCGCATTTGTCCAATAGAAACGTCGCAAAAGTGATAGCACATCACGCATGACGTGTTTTTCTTGGTACTTGACCAATGAAAATACGGTAAAAGCGATACAACAAGTTCATATCTACATTTTTGTAACTCCAGTTTCAAAGTCTCGTTGATTACCACAAATAAATATTCGTGCAAGGAATAGATAATGAGTGTGTATCATAAGATACATTGATCTTCATATGCGGTTTATTTTACAGTTTGATGTATTATGAAGCCATTTAATACATTCCATACTGTCTACCTGTAATCTAGATATGATATCCACACCTGTGGATCGCTTACATATCAAAATCAGTGGTTATTTTTTTTTATGTACAAATAATATAGGTATGACAAATCAAGATGAAAAAAATGAAAATTGCTTTTTAAATAATATGTATTTCAACCAGAATATCATGGGTATTTGAAATATGCAGTCCTGGGAATAAGTATTCGTGATTTTTAAAAAAAATTCCTGTGCATTTCAAGTTAAAGTGGTCAACACTTAAAAATTCTTTAGAGCTTATTTATTGTCAGATTTTCATAAAAAATAGCACCATTTCAAAGAACTTGACAATGAGTTTCTTCATATTATTTTCATGTAGTTTTGGTGCTTTAGTTTTCTTATTGTCATCATTTAAATACAAGGGAAAATATCTAACTTCACAATTTACAATAGTATAAAAGGAAATTTGGACATTGAAAGTTTCAACTTGTCTTTAAATCATGACAATATCAAAGTCACAACACAAAAAATTTTATGAAAATTTTAGGAAGAAATTGTTTGCAAAGCTTTTTTTAATATTATAAATTTTATGAAGAAAGTGAGAACCAAACCGTCAGTCTAAAACGAACAATCCAAGGGCATTTACAACATCGGAAACAAAAACATAACATGAGCACGGCAGAGAAAAGAAAAATGAAGACACACACATATACAAAAATGAACAACACGAACCAATAACAAACCATGGATGAGAATGAAAATAGAACAAAAAAAGAGTTAAATAGGATGTTTTTTTTTAAAGAACAAAGGTAGTTTTTATATGAAATGCACTGTAAAATTTCAAAATCACGAATACTTATGTCCCATGACGTTTTGGTAAAAAATATTGAAAGGTGTTGACAGTGTTGCAATTGATATTAAAAACAATAAGTTACGATCAAAACTTAGTTTGTACTCCTATTTACTTGTGAACAAGCTCGGATTTTAAAGGCAAAATCGCATTCAGTTGTGTATTTTTAAACTGGTTCTTAACAAAACAGCTTCGTATATCGGCAAGCCATTTCCAGTTTAAACATGAAATTTTAATATGCTAAAAGAATCATTTTGAAATCATAAGTGGTCTTAAACTGGAGTTTTCTATGTATCGTGTGCGTTTTTGTCGCATGTACATTCACTCCATATCCTTTCATTTTTCCAATTAAAGATATGAAATTTAAAAATGACCAATTTTAGATACAAATGCACTAGCATTATAGACTGTAGACTCACCAGTAAGTAAGAAAAGGGGAGCTCCCTGTGCAGTAAGAAACAGTCCCATTATGTGTTTAACGTCAGATCTGCTGTACCAGTTTGAGATTCTCAATAAAACGGCCTCATTGAGTCCACATCAAATGATTTTATAATGCCAAGTGTTCTTCCTTTTTGACTCGATGAGTGCCCTGTGGTTGTGTAAGTGTTGTGATTGTCTTTTGTTAGTCTCTTTTTTCGGGCAATGGATGACAGCAATCGTAAGAACACTTTGCCAGTTAATTTTATGTTTGTTGACAACCCTGCATTCATGGATAATGTAGGCATGAATGTAGTGTTGCTCGATAATTAGCAATGAATTCCGCTCAAGCCGGTGCTAGGGACTGCCTTGAACTTGCTATGAGGCATGAGCAAAGCTCATCGTTGAAGGCCTAATGGTGACTTCAAGACGAAGAACAACAATAAAAGCGTTGTTCCACTGCTTTGTGTTACCATGTATTTGTAGAGACTTTGTCTCATGTACATTTACTACATATCCCCTCATTGCTTATTGAAGATTGTTATCTGATTTTGTCTTTAAATTAACACTATGAAACATGTAAAACACATCAAATCTTTGATGCGCACCAGAATCAAATAATAAGAACTAAGCTTTTCAACAATTCATATTGGGAATAGTTTATGAAATAATGAAGTCATTTCATTTGATTTTAGAAGTTGCCATTTTAACAGTTTTTTAATTGATGATAAATAATATTCCACGAAATCAATCAGCATTTCATAAAAATTATCTCAATAATATTATTTATTAGATATTTTTCAAACTATTCATTGGCCAGGACATGATCACATGACCCCTATTTTCTTTGAAGTTGCACAAAAACGGGCTTATCAAAACGGCTGATTGCATGGAGCATATTGCACGTTACTAAAATAACTCAAAATGTAATTTCTTGTCCCTGTTAACAAAAATGTCATTAAGGAGCTTCCATTGTTGTATTTGTAACCAGTACCCATGTGAAACGGGAGGGGAATTGATTAAGGCATACTAAAACAAAATGTATGTTTCCATAATCAAATTATTATGATAGATTAATGGCCATATAAGTCAGAAATATACTTCACAAAAAAATGAATGTTTGCTTCAACTTCTAGTTTTTATCCACTTCAGTTATGCACGACAGAATAAATGTGTACGAAAAATTATTTATTTTTGAAATGCAGAAAATGTATGCACGAATATTTGAATACTTATAAGGGAATATTACATATGGTATAAGTTTCTATTATTCTCATTGGCTAATACGCTCACGTGATTTTAAGAATATTCAGCATATTTCAGTGTTGTTTCTAATTTTAGGTATATTGTCGCCATGTTTCTATTTTTAAGCATATTGACGCTATGTTTCTATTTTTAGTTTTATTGACGCTACATGTCTGGTTGGACTTTCAGACTAGTGTTTTACTGAGAAAGGTTTTAGGGAAAAATAGTTTAATAAATGTTGAAAAACGTTTCCGACACATTAATAGGAGTTTCCGCCGGGGAAATAAAAGGGGGTATTAAAATGTTTTTACAAAGCATCCACTGAATTCGATGAAAAATATATTTAAATGTTGTCACATGTATTGTTATTGCACACTTCACATAAACACGCTTATAAAAAGGCTTACCTGTTTGTTTGTTTGTTTTATTTGCAAATACAAGAGAAATGTAGCCATTTATTTATCCTAAGAGCACTCATGTAACCCATTCTAGATGATGGAAGATCCACATCCGCCTTCAAATAAAGGTTCTATTTCTAATCTAATTCCGATGTATTGACAACATTTTCCTCCACAAAATGTCGAGATACCATGAAACTACATATGTAATATAAAAATGATGGACCTTTTACTCTGTCAATATGTTTAATATGGACCTGTTAGGAATATATTGACCTCGGACTTCGTCCTCGGTCAATATAAACCTAACAGGTCCATATATAACATATTGACATCGTAAAAAGTCCATAATTGATAAATATTTCGAAATAAGAATAGTCCAAAGGACCTCGTATAAATACATTAATAACAAAAGTTTTTTTTTTTTTTCAAATATGTATTGATTCAATTAATATTATTACAATTATAGTCTTTGTTCTTGGTCAATATGATGTCGGTCCATATGCATTTCTCAGGTCGATATGACATCGCCGGAGGTTGATATGCATTTCTTGGTCGATATTTATAGATTATTACATGGCATTTTTCATATCACACCCTTTATCAGCCCAAGGTCGTAATATCAGCCCAAGAGCCGTCAGGATCGAGGGATGATTTATGACCAAGGGCTGATGAAGGATGTGATATGAAAAATGACATGTAATGATATTTTTATCATATACTTCAACCGTAAAAGAAATTTTCAGCTGAAAAAATATCTTCAGGCTTATAAAATGCAGTATTAGTATTTTGTTATTATACTTCAATTGATATGACGATATTGTGAGCAATGTTTATCGTTTTTACGGAAATACACGAACTTGCGTGTGATAAAGTTTGCGAGTAGTGACGGAAAGGCATTCGATAATTACCGGAAGCAGTTGATAACGATGTCATATCAGCCCGCTTCGTCAATTTTTGTTGAAATCATCTGGTTTTATTGTGGGGTAAAATTGAAATCATATTTAAACTAGGTGTATGATAAAACATCATATTGACATATACAAAGGCCATAATTGTATAATATAATCAGTCAATCACTTGGAATAGGCGTATCTCGTTGATTAAAGGAACAACAAATAGAGGGGGAGACAAACAAGGATAATCCATTCGACGTACGACTAATCCGAGAGCAAACAATCCAGTCACAAAGCAATTAATGAAAACCGTCATATTACCGACTTGGAACGTTCATATATTACTTAAACGATTGGTTTAACCAGGTTTAACAAGGTTAGAAACTACCAATTCATTTCTTTAACATTTTCAACTGAATTTCCCAATATTCAAATCTGTGTGTCTGGAGAATTTATCTCAAGTTTAACCTGTATCAAACCACATATTTTACGAAAGGTGTATATCTCGTCAACATCATATCAAAATTACAGCATACCTTTAAAGGTCGGAAAAACCCGATTACGACCAAAACATTACGCATTCAAAGTATACCGGAAAACCCCTATGATAAGTATTCAAAAGATCATTCTAGTAAATTAACCTTGGTCCCAAAATATGCCTGATACATCAATGTTCAAACAGGTGTATCATTTATTTCATTCCGACATTAATTTTTTAAGGTGCAAGAATTCAAAGTTATATTTAGATTCTAAAAGAACTATATTCTCTGATTGGCTGAATTGGTGGTTTGACACCATTATGCATCAACTTCCCGCTTATATAATGACTACATTAGCGTCTGTGTGCATGGATTGTGCTAAATGTCGAAACAATGATTTGTCAACACAAAGGAAAAATGATTTTGTACGTCGTTCATTTCACAAGTCACACACATGTAAACTGTATACAACTCTGAATAGAAAATGCCAAATTTTACACAAAACCGTTTTCAATTATTAATAAAAGCAGAAATTGAATATTTAGCAAATCTGGATTTCGTCCAATTAGTGTTTTGAGAAATATCATTAGTCTACATTTAACGAAACCCTGATTTAAAAAGCTTAATATAAATTGAATTCCTGTGTCATCGTAAAAAATCTTGATGGTGACTACATGCTCTAGCGTAACGGATTAATTGCAAAAATATATAATCAATAGGCTTGTGAAGACGAAATATGCTGTTCAGGTGTGGAAAATTAACAATATCAAAATTGAAATCATCTCTTTTGTAATAAATTTGTGTGCTGAGATCATGTCATAATTAGCGTAGATAACCCCAATTAAATTACCGTGATCTGCATTACAGATTTATCTGATTATCTGATAATTACCGTACAATATAATTATAAAATATATAATTCAATAACTTTTACTTTTGAATTAATGTAAATTTTTACATTTTCTTATAAAAATTCTGATTATATATACCTTACAATTAAATTACTGTATTTTAAATTAAAATGTCATTGATTATGTAAAAAAAATCATCAAAACCGTCTTATTTCCTGCAATAATAATAGGAAACTGCAGGGGTACATTTAAATCTACCTGTATACCTGTAGAACACCTAGGGGCAAACCTGTGTAATCAACAGGACACGACTGCCTACGAATTCTATGACCCCTTTTACGTAATAAACAATCAAGCGAAGGCGTAATTATTGATACAGGCTGGTGATGTTCTTCTATATATATATGTACACATATTCTCTTGTTGTCTTCCCCGAATGCCAACATTTTATATTTTACATATTCCTTGAATGCCAACAAAATAATTTGAATAGATGTTTATACAATATATGGTGTTTTTATAAGAATTAAGACATTAATTGAAACACTAATCAATAGGTTAAAATAGGTGAAAATTTCACTTAAACTTTCAAGATTTTTAAGATTTATTTACTTGAAAAATGTCAAATGAATGAAATATTTTATTTAAATATCATAATACCGAAGTTACTGTTTATTTGGATTCTGCATATGCGCATTTCGACAACTTATGTCTCTTCAGTGCAGATCGAATTAAAATATTGGAAATCCATATATCGAATATGTGTAGAGACTGTGTACTTTATGTACTATGGATGTTACTGTAGATGAATTTCATTTCATCCTTCAGTGTCCCCGATATTTAGATTTACGTAAAAAATATATGAAGAAGTATTATTGGATCAGATCATCAAATTTTAAGTTAGTTCAGTTACTTAGTTTAATAAATGTTAAACAAATTCGTAATTTGTGTAATTATCTTCACAAAGCATTTTTTATTCGTAGTCAGATATTGTGATGTAGTACTCCTCTGATGTATCTACCAATTACTTATGAACTGTATATGAACTGTATACGATTACTGTTACTAACGGGATTATAACTGATTTAAGTAATATGTATTATGCTGATGAATATGTATGTTCAAAGCTAATAAAGAAATAAGATTAAAATAAAATAAAGACTGATAGAGAACAAATTACCAATATGATCTCAATAGAAAAGCCAAAATCAGCTAAGGACAGAGCTATGCAAGAGGGAGATACTCCTTAGGTTTAAAAAAAAAAAACATACACAAACATGACAAAGTCATTAATTTCTAATTTGTAAAAATATAAAAAAGGATTTCAATACAGTAACAAAATATTGATGTTTTTGCATTTGAAAAACACAATACCAAAGTTACTGTGAACTTAGTTTCTGCATTACATGAACGGAGATTAAATCTCGAGAACTATGCAGTGTGGACAGACAGGGTCACATTTCGACTGAACAAAATCCCATATCTTGGTAATTTTGATTTAGCTCCGATAACATCATTAACATTAATTAAACTACTGACGGAGTCAAACAGTGGGGAACTGGACAATGTATACGTAGACTGAACAGTGTCCCACTACTAAGCTAGATTGAATTATTAAGGCTGTATAAGAATAAGAATTTTTATTATACTAATCAAGAACCCATAAAGGATATCATGATACAACAAAATACAGTTTGATTGATTAGACATATAATGCAACAAACAATTTATGTATACTGCTAATCTGTACACATACGCACATTTTTTTATATTATTAAAAGTATTAAAATCCAATTTAGGCTTTTTGCACGGAGACATTCCCAGATGTCAGTCTATGTTCCATATTTTGGATTTATGTTATTCACAGTGATATCCATGGAGTCCGAAACGGGTATCATGACTATATTGATTGGGTTATTTAAAACACTTTGCTTGTATAATCACCCATATTACTTCTTCCAAATATATGCAACGGAGACAGCAGAACAAATTCTTTGTTCAACTAAAAAGGTCCAAAAATGATCAAGCTATAGCACACAACAACTCCCTTCTACTGTGGATTGGTTAGTTGTGTACTATGACAGTTTGCTAGATCATATGTGCTGAATATTTTTACAGTATTTACAGTGAAATTGATAAAGAAATATTTTGTTCCTTTCCTCGTTCGAAAGAAAATTAATAAAGAAAATGAACAAAAAAAAAAGACAAAAAAAAACAAGAAAAAAAACAAAAAACAACCAAACAAAAAACAAAACAAACAAACAATACCGAAGAGCTTGTAAAACTAATCAAAAAACCTATTAAAGTGGCAAATAGATTTTGAAAGAGCGTTTAAAAAAATCATGCTTATTCAAAAACACATTAGAACAAATTCTAACTCTGAAAAAAATATTAATGGAAATAAAAATTGCAATAAAATGTACACACATTAGAACAAATTCATACTCTGAAAAAATATTAATGGAAAAATAAAATTTTACTTATTTTCTGAAGTGAAGCCAACCTAATTAGAGAAATTGTTTTTTTAAGCATGTACATTTGTTTGAACAACTATCTGACACCATTCCTTGAATGCCAACAAAATTTTGCAAGTAAATTGTCGGTAGATCAAAGAATGTTGGCATTGGAGGAATAAACCATTCTCTTATCCCACGCGACATCACAGTGCTGGATTGACCAATCAGATCAGTCAATTTTAATCTTACAACCCTAAACCTTTTACAAGAAAAAGACAATAAGCTAGCTAAGTTCTTTAATTTCAGCTTCCGTCATAAAGATGATGTTCTTTGAATTCACCAAACAATCCTCAATTTAAGGATAACCTTTATCTAATATACCCAAAATGAACTAGAGATTAAAGAGACCATGCACTGATATACAATCATCAGCATTATACCTAGACCTCTACCTCTGCATTGACAACTCCGGATGTCTGAAAACAAAACTTAAAGACAAGCGTGATGATTTCGACTTTCCAATAGTGAACTTCCCGTTTTTGAACAATGATATTCCCACATCTCCGGCAAATGGCGTCTTCTTTTCACAACTCATTCGCTATTTCTGTGCCTGTAGTTTGTACAGCGATTTTGTCAATAGAGCGGAATTACTGTCTCAAAAAACTTATCATACACCAAGGGTATGATCAGTCACTACTGCAATTGTCACTACAGAAGTTTTTCAGTCGTCATCATGATTTGAAAGACCGTTACAATGTTTCTTGTTCTCAAAAGAGAATACACATCTTTAGGTAGATCAGAGTTTATTACCGGACTGACAAACACCGACTGTGACAATACCGGACTTTTCACTGGAAGTAAGACGGATATCACGGCTAGAGCAGATCATGCTTACCCTTCCAGAGCAAACAAAAACAAAACATAAAAAAAACAAAATACCGAAGTTACTTTTAATTTTTTCCCTGCATATGCGCATTTCGACAACTTATCCGCATATGCAGAAACTTCACAGTAACTTCGGTATCTTTTTATTTGTTCATCGTGTCGTGATTTATCTTTTATCTATGTATGGCCTTTACAGTTTTGATGTTACCGGAAGATACATCAAAAAAGTCAAGTGATGTCCATTATTTTTGGATATGTTCCACACTCGTCAAATTCAAGATATAAATTTAAAAAACTAGACCGAATGATCAGTGTCTGTAGTCTCCTTTATTTCCAGTGCTGGTGGATACATGTATATTCATGTGATATAATCAGCAAATTTACTATTGTTGAGTGACAATACATCAATCAATATCTGAGAAACAAAGGTTGTAGCTTCCTTAATTTGATTGTTTTTGACAAAATATAAAAGTGTTTGCGTTATTGATTAAAAATACGTGCGTAAACTTCATTACTAAGATGTTTAAAAATACACTCATAATTTTTAGCAGAGTAGGCCAGTACTTCGGTGCTGGCCCCAAACAGATGTAAAGAAAACTCACAATATCTAAACATTTTTAAAAAAAATGTTTAAAAATACAAAAATACCCAGTTGCATAATAACTACTAAATTTCGTTATGCTGAACACCAGAAGTCCATTAATAATGGACTTCTGTGTACACGTGTTTCAGTTAGGAGTAATCTCTCATCAGCAATGAAACTAAGGAGTATCTCCCTCATGCAAAGCTCTGTCCTTAGCTGATTTTGGCTCTCCATTCAGATATCTTAGATTATTTGTTCTCTATCAGCTTGTACACCTTTGGATTCTTGGATTTCCAATGTTTTTATTTTAATCTGCACTGATGAGACATTAGTTGTTGAAATTGCCATATGCAGAAAGTAAATAAACAATATCTTCGGTATTCTGTTATTAATGAATGCAACGCACGTTTTTTGCATCATCCACGTCAATTTGATTGATTAATTACTTAGAGTTTAATCCAGTGATCAATATTTCAGCTATATCAGGACGAGAACAACTGAATTAATTCAAAAAGTTATAAGTAAAAAAAAAAGAAAGGTGGTAGTGACAATCGGGGGCGCCGAGTTTTGATTGCCACTAGAAAAGAGGAGAAATTGGTAGGGGCAGGAAATTAGCCTTCTATAGGACCTCCAGTGCTATCCTTGGAAATATATACAAGAGGATGGAGCGTTGCATATCTCAACACAATTTGGGTACAATGGTTCGTGGTCAGGCTTTCCGTATTATGACCTGACTACCCAGCATAGACAAGGCCCATGAGCCCCTGAATACCGATTCAGGTGCCGGACGTTTAAGGTTGAATTCGCGCGTAATTTTCATCAAACGAATGAAGCAAAATACAGTTTTCAGAATTCCTTTGATAAATAACGCACTTTTTTATACTTCTCATTAGAGGAAGTAAAGGTGCATATTTTTCATCACACGATGTAAAATAGACGTTATTTTCACCGTTCCAGTGATTAAATAAACGTGCGTTATTTTCGTCATTCAGGTGATGTAAGTACATGTTACTCTCATTTTCATCATTCAAGTGATGAAGCTAACTAGAGTTTTATGCACCACCCTGTGGAGGACCGGATCGCAAATCTTTGCTAGCAAAGATAATCTTCAGTATGATGAAAAATACGCGTATATTTTACCTTTAAAGAATTTGCGTTCATTCCATCACTGGAATAATGAAAACAACGTTTATTTTGTATCATTTGTATGATTAAAAATACTGCGTATTCTTCCTCTGAGGGAGGTGATGCAAAAATTAACGTGCGTTATTTCATCAATTAAATGAAGTAAATAACTTTGTATTTTTCTTCATCTTAGGGAATATTATAATACCGAAATAAAAGATAATCGCTTCTATCTAAGTTTATTTCATACACATCGATCTCTCGCAAGAGGTAAAAAAATGCAAAAACAGACTACATTTTTTGTACAGATTTCCACATAATACATAATTATAGTCTATTGTCCGGTTAGATAATGTCAATGCATTTGCTCATGTAATATTACAAAAAAGCTACTTTTGTACACCTTTGGATTCTTGGATTTCTAATGTTTTGATTTTATTTGCACTGATGAGACATAAGTTGTTTAAATGGCCATATGCAGAAAGTCAATTAACAGTAACTTCGGTATTCTGTTAGTTATTAATAAATAACAAAATAAACAAGAAAATAAAAAAATAAGAAAAATGATAACTACATAAAATTCCATATTCAGTGTTTCATACATTTTATATCATCCTGCAATCTTGTAATTAATAATAAAAATATGAAATAAAGTGTGTAAAAGGAAACTACTATGTTCATCTGTACTATTTCATACGATGTAAAATTCTCTCTTGTGTAAATTATTAAGAAATAGATTAATGTAAGCGGGTTCTACGCGAATAAGAACACGGTAAGACCTTATAGTTGTCGATGTTATATACCGAGCAATGGTGAGGTATAAAATGAGGAGAAATATATTGTCTTACCATATTTTAATTCGCATAGAGCCAAATTGTAATTATCTATTTCGATTATAATGGTTTAAAAATGTTTTGAAAATTCGAAGCGTTACCAGGCGGATGTTTTCAAATTCCATTTTGGTTTAAAACGAAATAGAGCACGAAACTGCAATACCAAGCATATAAAAGGAATGACGTTAAGCCCCTTTTTGATTAAAATTAAGCCACATTTACGGATAGAAATGATAAGAATGTGCTATTCCCGTTTGAACTATTTAAGTTTGAGATTATGAAGCCCGGATATTCGTATTGTGACTTCACCGAGGGATCTATGTTTATTAGAACCCTGTTCTCAAAGCATTTGAAGGACGCCATATTAGACTACCTTTTAATTGACTTTTGCAGTGAAACACATGGTATCTAAACTGCATCAGTCAGCATTTTTGCCGTAAACATCTAAAAAAAAATACCAACACTCTTGAAATGGAGGAGTTTTAATTATTTCACAAAATAAAGGCCATAAACTTCCTCTTCGGGGGATTTTAATTGGCTATAAAGAAAGTAATTAGCCATGTTAGTTATATGATTCGATGTTTCTTTGTTCTGATAAAAATATCTCTGGTAAATGACGAGTTAACTAATATTACAAAAAGATGATAAAAGAAAATGTGTGTTCCAGTACAGCGGTCGAGCTTATGCGCGTATTTTTTCATAAAAAACGCACACACTTTTATAGCGCTGTCAGATCACGTTGTTTTCATCTAGTGAACTAGGCCTATAATATACGAAAATAAACATCAGGTTTGGATTACGACCAAGGATGGAGACACTGATCTCCACACTTTGTACTGGGCACTGGTAGCAAAAGTACACAAATATCCTTACAAACAACATAACATCTGCAAAGTGTCGTCACTACAAAAGTCTCACGGCCAACAACACGATCTTGTGGACTATGGGATATCTGTTTTAAGATAAAAACACATAGAGGTATCTGTTTAACTTGACGAGGTTAGCGTTCTCGTTATTTGACTTGTCCTTTTACTTGAAAAACTTACAAAATAGTTGGACCGGCTAATGTTTTTATATTAAAAAAATCTTTTCACGAGCATTACTGAAAACGTAGTTGGTTTCAAATGCAGTCAGACGATCTATCGCTTTGTCGAATATCAACAAAGCTTCACCAATGGAAAACATTACCAAGTAGGTTAAGATTTTCGACAGGCTAGCAACAATATACTGGGCATGCACTAATGCACTAAGCTGTCCTTACAAAAACGAATGCGGCTGAAAGAACGACAATTCCTTGACAAAACATGTCCATTTTCTTGAAACTGTTCGACCCTTGGGCATTTGTGTTAATAAACAGTCTATTTTAAGACCCCATTCTTTAATTCGATGACGCGTTTTCACTTAAACAGAATTAAAAATTTATTTTGTTTTCGTTTTGGATGAAGATCAGGATCTGGCACGTTTTTTTTTATACAGGTGAATTCTGTTACGAACAAATAAAAATTTGTATAGTTGGCCACGAATAAAAAGTAAAGAATATTTAGAAACAACAAGAGATGACAAAAGGCAGAAGAGGTTCTTTTGTCATTTTTAGTTGTTTTTAATATGTACATTTTTGTGTTTTTTTACTTTTTAAATGTGGCCAACTATACCATTTTATTTTTGTTCCTACTATATCAATTTGTAACCATTGCACAACATATATTTCCATAAATTCTGTTACACGTTGGTCTCCCTTGCTGGTTCTGTAAAGACCATAATTTTGATGATCCGTCCCAATGCCTTAATTTGGGCGTGTATTTCTGTCTCTTATTCATTTGTTATTTTTAATTGGATTTGGATTTGTATATTTCGTTCTTTTTACTTTTCAAATTGTGGCACCTATTATTCCTTTTTACCAATTAATTGTTGCCTGTGTTGCCAAATTTATTGTGTTTGCACAAATTGTCTATCACCAAGCTATCTATACAAAGCTAATGTCACCAAAAACATTTAATCCAATTAACAGTTATTATTATACGTCTAGTAATTCGCGATAGCCTTGAATTTTTGTAAAAATTCAATGTTAACACAACTATTGTCAATTTTTACTTACTTCCGTGTATTTTATTCACCACCTAACATATTTTTGATACTTTTCAATAATTATTTAAATATTTCAAATTTCGGTCTAGAATTTGTCTCTATCCTTGTAGTCTGTCAGGAATCGACTAGCATTTTATACTTACAGCCATTCACAGAAGGCTTTCCAATATATGAATTAGCTTGTAGGAATCCCTATATGTCTCTGAAAATGAGAGAAGGAATTTTGCCATATTGCAACACCAGTAAGATTGCTTGTACGGAAATATTTTGATTATCTTTGCAGCATGTCCTTTAGTTGAATATTTTAATTTTAACACCCTATAAATGAGAATCGAGGATTTTTGGTAACACGGGCATAGCTGGGTTACCAGTGTCATCTGAACTTTTTTAGCAAGCATAAACAGTATATCGATTTTCATCTTACAAACAGCATATAATCTCTTAATGTTTTTATAGCATGAGGACTACCTAGTTGGACAGGGTTCGTACCCTAATGATATTGCAGTTATTGAGTTAGAATCACCATTGGAACTTGGAGGAAATGTTGATAAAGCCAACTTGGCGAACAGCGACTCTAGAGACTTTGCAGGCGTACTTTGCTTTCTCTCAGGATGGGGACGACTTACTGGTGGTAAGATTGATTTACAAATGCACTTAAAAGCTATTAAAATAAACCCTTTTGCTGAACATCAGGCCAAGAAGGTAAAGCCTTAGATCAATCTAGAAAAAAAAACTATTCTGTAAGTACAAATAAAGATAAAAATAAAGTCATCACCTAATATTTTAATATTGTACAGCAATAATATTACAGGGCTGTTTCATAATTCACTAGTGTTTTCCTAAAAGGAGTCTGGAAGCAGCAATATAAACCCATTGTACAGAAAGCTAAGTTGGGTTTCCATTTCAAGTATACCACATAATAGATCTTACAAAACTCATTTATATAAATTGTTTAACACTAAGTAAAGTTGTTGGTAAATACTATATTAATACCTACCCAGCATGGAACACTGTGTATGAACCAGCATCAGACATAGCGACCAAACAAGCGAGGAAAAAAAACAAAACAATTGTAGCAAGGTACGGCCTAAAAAAATCAGTTGTGTTTCCGGTTATGGTCCTCTGAAAATTTTGGTCGGTAGGTCGGATTCATTTTTTATTTTTTTTAAATGTTTTTTTCTTCAGATCGATTGCTTTGTGATTTGGACGATTCCGGTCACTAATTTAGGGTGACCCGGAAATTATACCGTTTCCGTTCCTGAACTTACTGTAACCGGAAGTTGAAAACAATTGCACAAAAACAAATTTTCTTGGCTTTCTCTTCGATTTTGATGAGTAGACAGCATTACCAGAATAATTTGATCAAGTAATGCGCTTAGGTATGAACAATATCTAATGAAATCGTCATATCGCTCTAAAAGTGTTTCCTGTTATCTTTTTTATTCCACAGTTTTACAAACGGGAACGAAAACGTGGTCGGTCGGGCATCCAAACTTTTTAATTTTTTTTTAATGTTGAATAAAAAAGTTTGAGTCGGGGGGGAGGGGGTCTGTTACGGCACATATTGTCGCCCCTGCACATATTGTCGCCGGCGACAATATGTGCAGACATATCGGCACATATTGCCGCCCTGCACATATTGTCGCCTACACATATTGTCGCCGGCGACAATATGTGCAGTACATTTTCGGCACATATTGTCGCCAGTTTTAAAATAACTTGTATTTGATAATAAATTACAACAATGTTGAAGAAGCAAGTGTTCTTCACTGATGCTGAGTTTTTAGGAATAAAATAGTTTGTGTTGTCATGGAAACTGATCATTGGAAGAGAAAATTTTAAAATGTTTGTAGTTGAAACATAGTATCTCATGCAGTGCTACGTATGTGAAAAACTGGAAGTACAAAAAAATATTGAATGGTATCAAATGAAGCTACTTAGAGTTTACAAAAAAATAAGCTATTTTTCTTGCCATATCTGTAAGTTTGGCGAATTAAGAATGTCATTAAAAAGAGTGGAACTGTAAGGGAATGTGGGGACGCTTACAAAAACTTAAATCTATGTTCAATCTCGAATTAGCTTTACTCTTACTTCTTTACGCAAACCTGTATGTTTTTTTTACCAATGTTGTTTTTATTTAATTAGCTTTATGTTTGTACTGAATCGTTCAACCCGCTACTCATAAATTTCTAGGCTTTCTTTCAAATTCCATAGCATCGTTGTCACTCTTTATCTTTGTATGTTAAATTGTTCCTAATTGTTCATTCCACGAAACTGTTGTTTTAAAGTTTCAGTTCTTAAAATTAAGCTCGAATCTCATTCACGGCAAATCAAGGTTTTAGGTTTTCCCGATAACCATCTTTGGTGCTTTTCTATCCATAATTAAATCTTCATTTCGATGTATTCTAATTATGATATTGTTCTTCAGAAAAATCGACCTCTATAAGCTCAGGGCGAACTGTCGCAATCAGATTGCGTCCACCGTAACTTTTTTCTTTTAAAGGTCTCTTACAGGGATCTAAATATATAAATCAAACTGGCGCCTTTCTCTAATTCAAAGTAATTGCAATGGGATATACATACAAAGCTTTTCTTCTAGAGATTAAAAAATTGTAGTGGTTCTAATAATATGCTAAACAAGGGGGGTTAATTTGGTGACGACAATTTATTCAAATTGCTGCCAGCTGGAAACTAAGTTTAGTATTGAACTGTATCGAAAATGTATACAAAGATCCTTTAGAGAACCGATGAATGGATGTACTGAAACTTTGTATGAATGTTCGTTATGAGATGATGACCAAGTGTTGTTTAATTATAAATAAATAATCGCCAGCGGATATTGGATGATCTATAGGAGGTGCCATGTGTCTCAATGTTTTTTCTAGAAAAAAA